>CAJQUN010001734.1:0-47858 GCA_907163345.1 Haberlea rhodopensis
ATTTGATCTTGGCCTGGTTTAAACTACAAAAAAGTTCCAATAAGAATTAGGGTTTAATAACCAGGAGAAGAGAAATACATAAAATCAAAGGTAAATAATGTATTAGATATTGATTTCAACATAAAACTACAGCCTAAAGTATGCTAGCAGAACTGATTTCAATTTTTCAAGGATTATGCTGTACGTAGTAGAAAATAAGAGATTCAGACATAAAAATAAAGATTATGAAATATCTAGGCAACTGTACAATAGAATCTAACATGTTGCAAAGTCTAAAATAGAATGAAATGCAATTACCATGAAGATGAAGCTTGTTTTTCTCAGTCTTGAGATAATAACAAACAAATGTGGTAAATATAAAAAGATACCAAGACTCTAAAATTAATGGGGAAAATGTAATTTTTTTCCCATTTTATTCTTTGAAGAGAATATACTTTCACCCGAACGCTGGAAACAACCCTAGCAAGAGATTTCACTATTCCCTCAACCACATTTGAGCAAACTGCTCTCTATCTCGAAGGAAAAAATTCTAGTAAAAGAAGTATACAAAACTAAACCAACCCAAGAGATCACTTAAGTTATGTGTTTTACAACTGGTCCTCTACATCAAGAGAATGACATAAAGAAAATAAAAAACGAAAAGCAACTAAAAACAATATACAGATTAAGAAAGCTCAAGAAAATTGAAGCACCGGAGCAAATAAACAAATTCAAAGCATATGATGTACATGTTTAGCAATATGATAGTCATGCCTTTAAGTTTGAAAATGAACTAAAAATGACAGGCGAAAACATATTGTGCACTTTTCATGCATTCACAATTTCTAAAATGATGACAAAGGGACTATAAGATCTCAAATAATACATGGCTTTTATATTTTTTAAGGGGCAGATAACAGAACAAAGCATTTTATAAGAAAAAATGCCATGACTGGCCTTTGTAGGACCTCAACATATTTTCTAGCATTTGCGCCTCCTGTTTAAGAAGCATCCACATCTCAGCCCATTTCTATAAAGACTTTAATCGGCGCACTTAGAAAATAAAGTATCTAGGAGGCTTTGCAGGCCTGCCACCCTTGGGGATGCCCGCAGTTTAGGATGCTACATTAATCTAAAAAGTTTCGGGTAACAACTGCAGATGTCATTCAGACCACATGCTAACGTCATATTAAGCCGACAAACATGCTAAAAATACATTGTATATCTAGGTAACATATGACTAAAAAAAATCTCACAAGAAATTTTTCATCTCAACTTCATCAGTAGGATCCTCAATGATCAGCCAATACTATCCTTCAATATCGTTCACCCAGTGAATGCATCTCTTGCATGTTCAGTCTCGACACCAAATTCTTATCCAAAGTACGATTCTTTACATTCCATAGCAAAGGTTTGAAAATCTTCAAGGGTTAAAATCTGATCCTAACTGAAATTCATCACGAGCAAGATTTGATTATGAACTTTCAGGATGACTGTGTGCCCCTTTTTTGGTCTTGAAATAAATAGCTTCCGATGTTTTCTCTCCGTTGTTGTTTTCTTTCATGGGAACAATCACTGTTTGTGCACTATCAAAGTATTTATATTGTTCGTTTTAAAACTAGTTTGATATTATTTGTGTTGTGTCGTTTGTATTCTGTTTTTTAGCGTATGACTGACCTGATTCCAAACCGAATTGCTGAGAATACTTTCCAGTGGTGAAAGCTAGCGGCGCTGAGGTCGTTTATACCAGTTCTGAGAAACTCAATGTCATTCTCTCAATTTGAGAAACCGAAAAAGTTGAAAGGTTCCAACTTTAAACGTTGGCAGCGGAAGATGATGTTCTTCTTGACCGCCATTGAACTTGACCAGATTTCTCAAAGAGGAGAAATAGTGGAGGACAAACAGGATCCTCAATCTGCCATAATAGTCGAATCGTGGCTGAGTGCTGACTACCTCTGTCATAACTATGTAATGAATTCTCTTGACGATGCATTTTTCAATGTGTATTCCCCTAAAAGAAACTGCGAAGGATCTTTGAAAATCGTTAGAAATGAAGTACAAATTTGACGACGCAGACGCAAAGAATTTTGTAGCCGGACGATTCCATGATTGTCGAATGGTAGATGGCAAGAGCGTTGTTGAGCAATGCGAAGAGCTGCAACTGATATATCATGAACTTGATGCCGAAGGTATGAGGCTAAATGACGCTCTCCAAGTGGCGATGATGATTGAAAAATTCCCACCATCTTGGAAGGACTTCAAGAGCTACCTGAAGTACAAACGAAAGATGATGAGGCTCGAGGACCTTATCATGAGGCTGCGCATCGAGCAAGACAACCAAAAAGTTGACAAGAAATCATTTAGAATGATTTCCAAGGCCACCTGTGGGTGCACAATCATTTTTTGCCTATGAGTGCACTAAAATTTGGCATTGATGCACTATTTTTTGTGCATTGGGCATGATTTTTTTGCATTAGTTCATGATTTTCGGACATTGATGCACGATTTTTGGACATTGATGCACAATTTTGTTTACATTGGTGCACGATTTTTGGACATTTGATGCATAATTTTTGGACATTGATGTACGATTTTTTCTACATTTATGCACAATTTTTTTGCATGTGGGTGCACGATCATTTTTTGACTATGGATGCACGATTATTTTGGCTTGTGATGCACATTTTTTTTGTCTGTGTATGCACGTGCTACAGTAACCTCAGGAGGGTTATTAATGTCATTTCGACAGGAAATGAACCTAAGCGAATTGTTATTTTTTTGGTAGATTAAATTGAATTATTGTTGATCAAGTGGTGCCGACTTGTAAGTGATGAGACAATATCCAGTTTAGAAGAATTCCCGATGGGTTACACTTTCAATCCGATATATATTATTATTTACATAGATTTAAATTAAATTAAGTTTGAGGGTACTTTTCCCAAAACATTCCCAAAATTAAAAAATAAGCCCTCGTTTCCAAATTCCAAAACCGCACTCCCTCTCTCGTCATCAGATCACAGAAAGCCAAGAAGATTATCGAACCAGTCCACCCCCACCCCCCCCCCCCCCCCCCCCCCCCACCCCCACCACACACACACACTTTTATTTGAAAAATCCTTCCAAAAGCTCTCATTTTCAAAATTCAGCCCTAATTTAGCTACAGAAAATTGCTCACTCTCCTCGCTCTTATAATTGTCTTTGGTCGCGGTTGAATGTTTAGAAGAAGGAGATGAACATTCGCTGCAAGTTCCGAATCTTTGACTCTTTTCCAGCTTAGGACAGATCAAGCGGCGTGGTTTTAGCTCTGTTTTGTTTTTTCATCGCTGCTGTTTTTCCTCAATGGCTAAGCGCGTGCACGAAGTTTGGAAGGGGAATAACGTGAGATTTTCTTTTTTGCGCTTTTTTGGTACTTTTACTGTTTGTTCATACTTCAAATTTTCTGGGTTCTTATTTTTCTGGGGTTTATGTTATGCTTTTACTTTATCTTGATATACTATGACTCTGTTTTTTTTCTCTCTATCGGTGTTATTAGCATCATAAGAAAAACAGTTGGATTATTTTAAGTTCATTTTTGTGCTTATTTTGACTGATTGGAAATGGGTCTTCTCCATTACTATTAGGGAATTGTGAACTTTATAGAGTGCTTATCATGATAACTTGGATAACTTTAGTTGAAATATAGGGTTGTGCACTTTATATCTGATGTTGGGGCTTTTACAGCTGGCTCTTACTTTATTGTGGGCTCATAGATGATTAATATGAGTGACGATGATGGATGCTGATACTGTTTCTTTCTTATCGTCGTCTAAATCTGAATCTGAAAAAAGGATCAATTGATCAAGTGAAACTTGTAAGGCAACAGAGATTAATGCATCTGTCACATTTAACAGACAAACAACCTTCTAACTTCTAGAAATATCGTGAGGTGTTGAATGATAAGTTTCTTGATAACTAAATACATGATCAATGATTTAACGGGGCAATGGATAAACATGTCTTCGAATGAAGGTGGCTGTAAAATGGAATTTGGAATGATTCTATGTTCTCAACTATTATTTTTTTGACCTAGAAATCATTTATTCAAGGGATATTTCTTGTTATATAGATATTGAAGATTGTGATCTTAGAATTGTTTAGGGGACATTAGTAAGCATATGCTTTCCTTACTGCATCCCGTGATGTAATTATTTCTCGCTTCTTCAACTTCCGTTCTTCACAGACTTTGACAGCTGTATGTGTACGAGTATCCAAGCCTTTGTGAACGGTCGTACCTACTACCATAGTGTCTCTATGGGTGAACATCAATTGAAGGAGAATACTAATAAAATGTATTCCTGTATTGGTCCATTCTTTAGAGGTCTCCTTGATTTTCTGTATTTCAAAAGTTTTAACGATTTGTAAAAACTCCTGTGCATCAAGACTTGAAATGCTTGCTATCTCCATCATGATTACAAAAATGGGATGCTGATGCCAGAGCTGGTGGAAAAATTTCTCGATTAAATCATAACCCGTGTTTTGGCTCACTGAAGCTTATACATGCTACCGACTTGAGTTTGCAACCAAGATGCTAAAATAAAAGTGTAGTGTCCCTTGATCAGGGAATGGTACAGCTAAAAAAACTGCCGTGCCTGTGTATCTGTTTTTGGTGTGTTCACGTGCTTGTGTGTCTCTGGAGTCATAGAATTTTAACACAACCGTAATGACGTGGGAACTTGTATCCATTGTGGTTAGATGTTTTTCTTTGTTAAACACCAAAAGGGATTAAAGTGTGGCAACTCATGATTATGAATGTCACTATTTGGTTTTATTAAATTATTTGATACTGGTCTGGATTTTATGGATTTAATTACTTATTTATCATTCACCTCTTGCAGATCTTTTTCCTTGGGGGGAGGTTGATTTTTGGCCCTGATGCGAGATCATTGCTTGTCACCTTATTGTTAATAATCGGCCCCGTCGCTGTTTTCTGTGTTTTTGTTGCAAGGCATCTTCGCCATGAGTTTTCCTCATATAATGCAGGATATGCTATTCTGATTGGCACTATTGTCTTTACAATTTATGTTAGTGCCTAAACTCTTTTACACTTGATGCTTCCTTAACTAATGTGGCATGCTTTAAATTTTGGTTCGCGTATACTTTCTTCTGCCTTCTGAATGCTGTCAATCATAGTTGTTCTAAGCATCAAGGATGTGTGGACATTTGACGGTGCGATCCTCTTCTTTTTATTTGTAGCTCATATGCATTAGTGTTTTGGTTTTATCTTTAACATTTCCTAAACTTCCTTTAGACTACATTATATTTCATTTGGTAAAGCATAGTTTGCATCCGAGGGAGCTGTCACACAAGCAGGTATAGTTGATGCCAGAGAAGGCTGGTGGTGAGGGTCCTGTGCACTAGAGAAAAAAACGATACTAGCCATGTAAAAATGAAACATTGACTAGTTGTTGTTGTATCTATACCTATATATTAAGCAACGGCTCGTCCTAGTGACCAATATCTCTGTGGTATGTCAGTGTGTGAAATTACCTAAACACCCACTCTCCTCTTTTCCCAACAGAGACATTTTGCCAAGTATTTACTCATTGACATAAAAATTCTCCTTGTTATTATAAATTATATTTAATTTTCTTTGTCATAATATATAAATATATATGTCTAGTTAGAGACCCTTTTTGATCTCTTGGTGAAGCTCCATATAAAATACCCAAGTTATCCACTCTACTCTTCATTCAATTGATTGGAATATATAAAAAAAAAGACCTCCTTTGCAATCAATTTACCATCTCTTACTTTTCTTTGTAGTATGCCCCCACCCCCCCTTTCCCCCCAAACAAAAAAACTATATGTTACGAATTATTCAGCAATTCTTTTTTACTATTTAAAGTTTTAATTTTTGAATAAAATTCATTCATATTTTCAATTTATACAAGATCAAAATATATTAGATTTACCGTTTCACATACGCAACGTGTGCATCTATTACTAGCTTAATTATATGCCAACGTAACTAGTACGTATGTTCAAGAGTGATTATCAAAGCATTTGCTGGATAAAATGATTGTTGTTCTGCTGTCTCATCACACGTGAATTGCAAATTAGCTCCATCAATATCTTATGCATTGATTTCATTACCCGTAGATTTTTTGTATTCGTAGTATCTACTTCCCTTTATTCCAATTATGCAATCCACTTTCCTTTATTCATTGATCTTTTTACACTTCTCCATATATTGTCATTTTTCTTGAGGCATGCTTTATATTAGTTCAAGTTTTCTTGGTTTATAATGGGATTTAATTGACAGGTGTTGGTGCTTCTTCTTCTTACTTCAGCTCGGGATCCAGGTATTGTACCGCGTAATTCACATCCACCTGAAGAAGAATTTCGCTATGACAATTTAGCATCAGTGGAGATGGGTGGGCGACAGACACCAAGCCTCCAGTTTCCTCGAACTAAAGAAGTGATGGTTAATGGACTTCCTGTCAGAGTTAAATATTGTGATACCTGCATGCTCTATCGTCCTCCTCGTTGCTCACATTGCTCCATCTGCAATAATTGTGTGGAGCGTTTCGATCACCACTGCCCTTGGGTCGGCCAGTGCATAGGATTGGTATGACAGATCATAATGAGACTGCTAACATTTGGATTCTCCCTTCTTTTCCTTTTTAGATGCATTATATCTTTATTTTTGACTGTGTTTTTACTTTGTTGCCCTAACTGGCTGTTCAATTCTTCAATGTGCAGAGGAACTACCGCTTTTTCTTTTGTTTTGTTTCTTCTGCTACACTTCTTTGCATCTACGTGCTTGCGATGTCTGCTTTGTACATCAAGGTTCTAATGGATGATTACCATGGGACTGTATGGAAAGCAATGAAAGAATCTCCAGCATCTGTAATTCTGATGGCATATTGTTTTATTTCCTTGTGGTTTGTCGGTGGACTGACCGGGTTTCACCTTTATCTGATAGGCACAAATCAGGTTAGATTTTTTGTTTTATCTATTTGTCTTCTTTTATTATTATTGGTTGCGTTGCTTCTTGTTCACCATGATTGTTATTGTGTTGGTTTTTAGAGTTTGGTTTCAATTAGTCAAGAGGCTGTAGAAAGAGCTAATGTTGTCTGTGCTCTGGAAAATTTGTGCTGTTTGTTATCAGAGTTTGTCGGCACCTTGACAGCCAATCATGGAAATCATGGTTCCGACATAAGTGATGTCCTATTTTCTACGCTCTTAGGCGCATACTGGCACGTTCCCTTGTTCTGGAATCCATCATTATATTTGGAAAAAATAAATTATGTAGATGGACGAAGGAAATGTGTTGACATTTATTTGAAAGGAAGATAAATGTATTCAGGATTACCTCTTTTTGCGAAAAGAAGGGAAGCGTGAGGGTGGTGATTTGGCTTGGCTTGGAGAGAGAAAACCCGGAGGAGGGTGGTGACACGGTTAATTTATTAGTCACATTTCCAAGTTCAATCAAAAGTTCAGTAAGGATAGTACCGCATTGAGATAGTTCTCTTGAATGAAATTGATTTAAAATGAAAATTTCTCCCTTACGCCCTTTTTCCCTTTTTAAATTATAGAAACTCCTGGTGGTGTTGGCTGTTGAGAATCATTATGATATCATGTGATATTTTCCTCGATATAGTTTTTCATCCGGTTGCAATTAATACAAGTTCCCCTTTTTTGACATGTTTTTTCAGACAACCTACGAAAATTTCCGGTATAGAGCTGATAACAGAATCAATGTTTATGATCGAGGGTGTTTAAATAACTTTTTTGAAGTATTTTGTACGAAGATAAAACCTTCGAAAAACAACTTCCTAGCATTTGTACGAGAGGAACCACAAAGGCCTCCTCTGCCTACTACCAGGGATGCTGAACCTGTTGATACTGGCGAGGATCGACGCATGAAGGTGGAAGATGATCTAGACATTGGTGGAGATCTTTTGAAGATCTCGCAGCGTCACAACATTGAAGATATCGAGGCAGATATTCGTAGCAGAGGAAGCGACATTCCCCATCATAATTCCTCTGAAGGTGATTCTGTTTTTGGATCTGATAGACGAATCCCTACCATGCAATCAGATGTGAGACACTCGAGTTGGGGAAGAAGAAGTGGAAACTGGGAGATTGGATCAGAGGGGACATATGCTACCCAAAAAGAAGCATATCAATGAGCTCAAAAAGGGAAGTTAACGAGATTCATGGTTAGGAAAAGGTAACATTTCTAGATGTTTGATTCTGTTGTCGCTTTTGGATTTTGGAGGAAATATGCCATGTGTTTAATATTCAATCTTAGGCAGTGGGTTCAAATGTACTTCATATTAAGGATACTTTTTGTCCTCTGATCTCAATCTAATCTTTATTATTCATGTAACGTGAGGGGGAAATAGCCTTTTTCTTTCTTTTCCCTTGTATTGTATTTTCCCTCAAACTTAACTTGCTTCTTATTGATTTGTTGTGTGGCCATGTGTTTTCTTGAATTGGTGTTCTTTGTGTAAGTAACCTCGGAGGTCATATTTATTTTATGATCTTTTTAATTTATTTACTTTCATTTTTAGTATGATATTTTTTCTTGTTTAAAACCATCCATTATGGATAATTCTGCGATGAATCGTGACGAATATTCAGTTTGATCTTATGTCTACTCTCGGGTGTGCTCTCCATGCATAAAGAATCAGTGTGAAAGAGAGACATTGATGATTTTTGTTTGATCATAGAACCGAATTCTGCTGAATAATACTCATATTTATGTTTGAGGTCAGGTTTGAATTTTATTGAATTAGTTCTAGTCTCAGTCGAAACTCGAATAATGAACTATGTTGAGCTCAAATTTGACTCTTTATTTGGATTTGAACTTAATTATCAATATAAATTCTGAACATAAAATTCAATTAATTCTTACAGTTTAACAATATTAACGAATATGCCTAAAAGAATTTGTGGTATATTTAGCATATGAATAGGCTCAAATTTTAATATAAAACATATTCAAATATGCTCTGAGTGCAACTTCATTTTAAAAAATTCTATGTAAACTAGATAATATGCAATTTGTTTTGAAATGATGGTGAGTTAATATTTTGACTGTAAAATGATCAAACATCAATAATATATCCTACAATATCGTAATATAATATACTTGACTATTTACGCAAATATTTCTGGGAGTTATAAAATGATATTGTATAACCGGAAAAAAAAACACATTTAATATATTATCTACATTAAAATTTATAAAAATAATAAGTGGACATGAACCATGAGAGGAAATTCATCATCATAATCTTCTTTTCTTTTCTTTACTAAATTTGTGCCAAACTACGATTACACCAAGGATTATAGTCTGTCCATGCAAGAAGTATGATGTATTCTACAATCATGATTCATGACACCTCCTATAGTAACGTATATGGAAGCCAGTAAAGACAGATCCCCTCTCGTCAAAGGTAATCTGGGTTTAAGTTTGATTTGGATATGCAGATCTGTTTTTTCATGGAGGTCTCGTATATCTAATTTAAATTTGATCCATTGATCCAGAGTTAATATATACTCACCCCTCGTCAAGTGATCTTTTTTTTATTATAAAAAATGTCTAATTTTCTGAATATTCAAGTCTCCCCCTCCCTAAAATCCTAAGTTCATTAAATAATACACCAGTCTCTGCTACCAAAACTCAAAAGGAACATTGTACAAGCCTTGTTTTATCACAAAAACAGTTGATACATCTACAATTGGTAATACTGCACAGAATAATTAAAGATCCATCCAAGTTTACAGAGAAAGATACAAAGAACAAGACCCTCAAGTCTAAAACAAAAGAGAAAAAACAAGTAGAAAAAGGTTCTTGTATGAATACACTTTGCAAGAAGGTGATAATAATTTATGAAAAAAAACTTGAACTTTATTTTCTTTTGGAATCACAGAACAACATAACATCCAAAGAATTGATGAAAACAAATATAAATTTGTGGGTTCCAAATTTTTTTTTTTTTTTTTTTTTTATCTACACACAGATCACCCCACACCTTCTTCAAATGAAATCTTTCCACTTCATGTTCATCGAAGATCGAGATCTTTCCCTTTGAAAATCTCCTGTTTCCTGCAGTTCCCATGAAAACTTTCCACGTAAAACGCACAACAGCTTGTATGTTTGCCACATTTAATCACAATCCAACCCACAAACTTCGAGTATTATACCATCTCTTGACAAAAACGGGTTGATTCGCACCCACAACAACGAGAATATAGAAGCAAGAAGAATAGACCACACCACAATGATAGTGGGAACCCTGTTCTGTCTTCCCATGAAACCTTTGAGGAAAGGGTATAAATGGAGAATGACCCAAATCGCGAAAAACAAACGGCCAAATAAAGGTCCCCATGATTCGTACCCATTGCTTATGGCATCCGATATGCCAACTACAACTCCAATGATGTTGATGATCATTAGTGTCAGTGGAGGGACCAACAAAGATGTCCATTTGAAGAGATAGAGCTCGGAAAATCCTCCATCATCCGCGCCTTTGGATGTAACAGTGAAATTTGTGTTCACACCAGCCAAGACCTTAAGGAGACCTTGGATCAGAGCAAAGAAGTGAGCTGAGACACCACCGATTACCCAAAATTGCTCGTTTCTCCACATGTCATCTATCCCAACATGCCCCCACCGAATTTCTAGGATACTCGTTGCAGCGATTGATATAAAGAGAGCCATGAAAAGTATACTGGCGTAGTTGCTTATCTGTAGATGAACAAGAAACATATCAGCACCAAAACCATGTAAAGGTAATAAGAAAGTATCCCCTCGGATGTGATCTTGTTAGAAATCAAAAAATATTCTAAATTTAATTTATAATATCACGAGCCGCTTAATTTATGTTCTGTGTTGCATGTTTTCGTTCATTTTTAGTATTAGTCCCCTATTTCATCCATATGGAGCTGGAAAAAATTTCGATATATCATGAAAAGTTTACTGAACTAGCTCAATTCTGTAACAGGGCCTACCTCAGGGACAATGAATTTTCCGGTGAGGAGACAGACTGCTGGCAAGGTACAATAAGCAATCAAGGGAATAGACGTCAACGGATAGATGATCGAGTTTATGTACGAAAATCTCTCTAATGGTTTCAGACCACACCCATATCCATACCAAATCGGGCAATGCCTGCTCAAGAAAATTTCAACTGATCCCAATGCCCATCGAAGAACTTGGTGCAGACGATCAGAAAGATTGATGGGGGCCGACCCTTTGAATGCAGGCCTTTTGGGTATGCAGTACACAGATCGCCAGCCATGACAATGCATCTTAAAACCGGTCAAGATATCTTCAGTAACAGAACCGTAAATCCATCCAATCTGGCAGAGTAGAAGTGTGAGAATATATAGATAAAGAAAATGTTGCGAAGAAAACTTTATTTGCAGAGAAAACATACCTCTCTACCCCATTCAGTTTTATCTTCATAACCACAACTAATGACATGAATAGCTTCCTTTAAGAGTGATGCAGATGTTGCTCCGCAAGGAACACCACCGTCTTCTAGAAGTGCTGAAGCAATGAACACCGGTGACTGTCCAAATTTTTTTTCGAACTTTATCTGGGGCATGAGGGATGATTTTTCTCGGTCAACTCCTGCCGAAAAGAAGGGGAAACAAAAGCATTCGTTAGATTCTTGAAATAAGGTACTGATGACTCTTTTGACATTTTTTATAGGATAAAGCTCTGTAATAAAACATATAACTTATGCTAATTGTGCAACTCCAATTATTTAAATTGTATAGCAATTCAAATAAACGCCAAGTTTAGATCATGGCTGCCATGTAGAACAGCGAGTGCAGTTATTGCAACCCAACATTTTCAACTCACCTTCGATTCCTTCCTCGATATTTTCCAGAGAATGAATCTGCGTCGAAGCTTCCCTAACCTTGGTATTTTTCTTGTTATCCTTCGACATCTTTTTCTTGTTCTTCTTTCTCGATCCACAACACCAGCAACACCATTTTGGCAAACAATTGCATGTTTTACCAGGGGGCTTCGCCTTCTTGGGCGCGTCATATCCATACAGTGCTTGCCTCCTGAAGACACATCCAGTTCCAACGTATATTGGACCTTGGATCCCATCAAGTCCTTTCATATTTATCTGTTAGAAATCATGAGAAAGTTAGCTTACTACACATAAAACTAAAAAAAGGGTTGATACAATATTCACAACACGAGTCTCACATACATCGAAAAAGATAACATTGCGATTCGAATATCGATCATGCTTATCAATCCCATCAAATCTCTGAGGAAATTGCACGTAGCATATTTTCTTTCCAGATTGAGGGTCCATCATGAAACACATAGATTCCCTGAGAGCTTTGCTGTTATTTATATAGTGATCACAATCAACATTGAGCAGGTAAGGCGCATTGGAGATGACAGCCGACACCCTAATCTGGAATTAGGATAAATAAGGGGAAAAAGCAAAGAGAATGAGTAAGATAGCTTTATATGTCAAAATTTAATATCAAAAGAGAAATATAACAAGATTGAGTTACCAAAGCATTCATAGCACCGGCTTTTTTGTGATGATCAAACCCCGGCCTCTTCTCACGAGAAACATATATAAGCTGAGGCAACTCATTCCCCTCGATATCCCGAACACCATTTTGACCAAGGAACACCTGCGAGAGAAAAAACAAAATTCAATTGTTAAATAATATGTTGCTGTGTCTTCATCAAATAGGAGGATAACAGCAATGGTAATTTTTATTATACCTGTATCATTCCCGGATGGTCTCTGACATTATTTCCGGGCCATGGAGTTCCGTCCTGCATTGTCCAACCATCCTCAGGAACCTTCTGTGCTGTCGCAACCAATCCATTTATTCGAACTTTGAACTCTTCGTATTCCCTCTGCATGAGATAGTCACAGCAGACAAGTTGCAGGCATCAAAGTTGAATCGAAACAACACTTACCGGATGACTAGATTTTCACGGTACTCGATTGACTAAATTTCACATTTCACAAAGAAATGAAGCATGATCTAAGAGAAAAATTCTCAAACAGCAACAGTAAAAAAGGAGGAGACCTTCATTGCACGGCGTTCTCTCACAAATGTTGGTTCAACCTTGTCTTTCAAATAGTCGACCTTTTGAGCAAAATACCATTCAGGAGCCCTAGGCTCTATGCTATATTTCTTGCAGAATGGGACCCATTTTCGGGCAAACTCAGATGTTTCAGAAAGAGCTTCAAAAGTAAGCATCGCAGCACCATCATCAGAGACATAACATGCAACCTTGTCGATTGGATAATCCACAGCAAGTATAGAAAGAACTGTGTTTGCAGTAATGAGAGGCGGCTCTTTCATTGGATCCACCGTACTCACGAATATGTCCACAGGAGCTAGCTCTGAAGGCTTTCCTTCTTTCTCATACCTAATAATTTCAATCCACATGGATTTTATAAATAAATACAAATTACAATACAACAAATAGTGGATGGAGGAAATATAAAGATAGATTATACCTCAGCGAGAGCCTATCCAAGTACGTTTCTCTCTCAATTGGGCACCACTTTGGAAGTTGATCAAATATCCACGACACAGCGAACCATATCTCACATATAATGGATGTTAACCATAATCCATATGCATCTTTCACAGGGTGAAGAATCCTATAATGGAAGAACAACCCAAGAACTGCCATCCGTAGCACAATGATTATTCGATACGGGCTAATCTTGCTTGAAGCAATCGGTAACTTCCTGGAAAGTGGCTGCCTGCCTTCGTCCATCCTGAAAATTTTAACGGAATGAAATGTCTAACAAGAGTTGTTTCATTACAATGTACAAAATTAAATTGGTTTGCTAATCTTTTTACTAAAACACCGAGTGTATAATAAGCTTTCTTGAACAATCCTAATGATATTTTATAATTAAGCAAGTGAAATAAAGATGAATGGATCTTGAGAATAGAGAGATTTCAAGGCTGACAAATACATTTGAAATCATATTCCGGGTTAACACAAGTTCCAACCTTCTAAATGTTTGGTATCCAACATTGTTACAACTTGAAACTTTTATACATTAAAATTTTCTCCAATTTCTGTCATTAGAAAATGTAATAGAACTTTGAGTACAAAATATTGGCCTTGCTATCCATAGGGTGCCCATGTAGCAAATGAATATAACAAATCACATTCAACCAAGAAAAAAGAAAAGAAACTTTGTACACCAACAATGGTTTCTTTAACTAAATGTTGTTATTAAATTCCGATTATGAAATGAAAGAGTTGTTACCACAGCAACAAGTCAACCCATCTCCAATATACATAATTAAATTTAAGAAACTTGGAATCAATTGAATTCACACAAGAAGCCAAACCACCGACACTTCTATAAAGAATATAAATGAAAAAAAAAATCAGAGAAAAGGACCAACTTGGGTAAATCAGGATCATCCAGCTCATCTCCATCAACGCCACCTTTATCTCCTTGATGCCTAACCACTTGAAGCTTATCGTTTTGCTTTCTCTTCCATTCCTCCATTCTTTCTTTCCAGGCAACGGTACCGTAACCATATACAGCCAAGTCTTTCTTCGGATCCATCGGCCGTGGTGGCACTGAAATGTCAGTAGGCAAGTAATATTTGTCACCAAGAAGAAGAATTTAATATATATATATATATAATTAAACCAAGTTCTAGGAAACTTACAAGACATGGAAGAATCAGAGAATGGAGCCGGATGGATTCGCTTTCCACGACTCATAAATGGTGGGATAATAAGAGCATGCTTGTCGGCAGAAATTGCATCATCCTTCATACAGGATTCGAGATTTCAGTAAAATTTTCAAAATCAAAACACTTTAACATTATCAAGAAACATCGAGATTCAAGGTTTGTGTAAAACTTTCAAATCAAAACATCTTTTCTCAAGAAACAAAAATCAAGAAAATATTCAAGCCCAAGCCTACCTCTTGTCCATAAGTAAGAAGAGGGATATCTGAGTCAAGATTTGAAGGGTCCACTTCCGATGGAACGGTGACCCCAGAAGTACTCCGGCCGATATTATGGCGAGAAAAGTGGCCTGCTTCTGAAAACTGCAAAGGGACTCTCCTATCATCGCCGTTATAGTCAAACTCATTCTCCAAATCATCAAATTCATCTTCGTCTTCGTCTCCATCGACTCTAGGACTCCCTGAAAATGTAAGTAGGCCGGTAATTAAAGCATTACCAAAAGCAGTAAGAAAGTCTCAGAAAATTTCAGGGACTAATTACCTTTAATGCGTTTGTATCTGATTTTGCACTGAGGACAAGTTTGATTACCCTCCCTTCTTTCATATTCATAGCAAGATCTACACACGGGGAATGCACATTCATTGCAGGCAATAAATGGATCCCCATCCACGGTGAATTCAATCTCATCCCCACAAATCTGGCAAATTTGTGCACTCAACTCTTTCACAGAAGTCACCTGTAATTATAAAAATAGATCTTTGAAGTGTGAACGGGGTACCAAATCAAGAAAAGACAATTTTTTTTTTACAATTAGCGAGACTGATTTTGAAGCTAAGTAGTGGAAATGCAGGAAAATCGAAAATTATTAAAGAATGCAACTTAGGTAGAAGTTTTTGACCGGCTCTGAAATCTAGAAAAGCTAGAAAGAAGGTAAAAAGAAACTTTCAGGAAAAGACATTCACATGACACAATCAAATTGTATCAGGTTTAACACAAAACAGCAAATTATACAAACAGAATCATATTAAGATATTGGTAAATCTGGGTTCCCAGAACAAAATGCAACAGACATTGAAAAACCAGAAGTTAACCAAAGTGCATAAACACTCAAAAAATTAACCAAATTTATCATAAAAACAGTTTCACCAAGTACAGTCCATTTGAGAGATGAATCCATGAAACAACATAATGATGAAAATCTTTTCAAACACTCACTCTTCCAATGTCATCAGCATTGATGACCACAAATTCATTCCTATTGTGTGAACCAGCCACAAGCCTGCCTTTAGTATCCATCCCAAAAAGAAAGAACAACTCAAAAACCTGAGCCTCTTCTCTCCACTCACACACAAACACACACAGTTACAGGTAAAACGGAAAACCAAACAACCCCATTTGCACCCACGTCGAAGAAAGAAAGAAGGAAATGTAAAGGGCCTTGATTTTTTCTCTCTTCTTAAACAGACAGCCCCTTCGCATTAAACAATCAACTGAAAATGATACCTCAACAGACACTAGAGAAAACAAAGTAATATCAAATTTGGAGATGAAAATGGGTTTTTTATTGCAATGACTTCTTTTGGTTATGGGAGTAGTAGTTTTGTATTGTGTGTCTTATTACCCCTTGATTCTTTTCTTGAGGGAAACCCCCTGTTTATGAGAAAGGGTCCCTCTAAATACCGTCTCTTTTCTATTCTCTTCAACTTTTATGCTGTGGTGAGCTGGCGGAAGCTGTTGTGAGTAGATCATAGAAAGAATCATTTACCACGGGGTTTGAAGACTGGATTTACAATGACAAAATTGTACGTAATTTTTTTGTTTTTTTTCGAAGAGAGAATTCAGGAAAAAAAAGAAAGAAAAAAGAACAGGAGTTAAAGAGAAGCGTTGAAGATTCAACGCGGTAATATTCAAGGAACATGGTCTTATGTGATGGATTGATCGAATCGTGAGTAAAATTACAGTAAGGGTGCGCTTGGTTCGAGGATATGATAAGTGATGGATAGATTAGAAAGTGGATAATGAGTTGATAAGTAAACTAATGGATAAGTTATATTGCGTTTGGTTCGTATGATTAATAAAGTATGATAAATAATATTTTATTTGGTGTACGTGATAATTAAGTGGTATAGATTAATTTTATTCATAAAATGACAAAAATACCCTCGAATATGTTTTGCACTTATTTCTATTATCTAATTTCACTTAAATATAAATTAATCAAAATATATTTATCTACGTAATTTAATTAATTTAATTATTAATAAAATATTATAATTAATTATTATTAATCAAAATACCCTCGAATTATTTTTCACCAAACTTTTCACATATAGAAAATAATCCAGTATTTTCCCAGCATGAATTTATTAATAAAAGTTATTAATTTTTTTAAAAAATAATTAAATATTCATAAAAAGACTTATTAACAATAATTTGATTAAATCATATTAGTTCATATAATTTCATGACATATGTAAAATGAGGCACTTTATAATATACTATAATTTAGATAAACGGATCCATCCTCATTGCAAATTATGATTTTGCTCTAGATAAACAGATTCATGACATATATTAGAAATTCTTCAATTATTATGAATATGTAAAATAAAAATTAGTTACCGAAAACTTTTCTCTTTTTGAAAAATACACAAAAATAATATAATTTGAATATAAGTAAACTTATAATAACTAAGGCATTATAAAGATTAAATTAACAGCTTGTTTTAAATTAATTAGATAAATAATTAAATATTTACAAATGTACTTTATAATGTAATATAATTTAGATAAATTAGACTCATAAATTAAAAAATTTTATTTAGTAATTAAATGAAATTAAAATAGAAATTATCAACTATTTATTACTAGAAATTATAAACCACTTATTTTAATAATAATAATAATAATAATTTATAAATATGAAATTATATTATTAGAAATAAGAATAATAATAATAATAATAATAATAGAAATAATAATGATAATAATAAGTTAATATGATTGAGGGATATAATGGTAAAAAATACAATCATCACTCCTCATCACACCAATTAAGAGGGACAAATTATCAATCAAATTATGTATAAGTAATATGTACAGTGCGGGCCTCAACCGGGCCCATCGGGCTTTGCCCAAAAGTTATCCTTGAGCAGAACATAGGATGAAGAAGGTTGTATCATCAATCCGTCAGTTATCATTGAGCAGAACACACCCTAAGAAAATAATGAGCTCTCCGGATGGATAATAGTTTATAATAAGTTCTAGTCGCGCTTGATGCATAAAATTTGATTTAGCTCTCTTACTCGAAAAAAAAAAAACCGTAAGAAAATCAAGCAAGAGAGGGAAAGACTTGTTTGGATCTGCATTTTATATATGGATCAACTCAATATAATTTATATTAAATTATTTATATATTAGTTTATGTATAAATTATTTAAAAGATGTTGCGTTTAAATATTGAGTTGGTGTATAAGTGAGATTCAAACAATGATTGTTGTTTTTTATTAATAATTACAATTAGCAGAAAGATGCAACTTAATTTTTTATATAGTAGTCCAAAAATAACAATTTAATAAGTTTTTAAAACAATTTATATTTTATTTGCCCTACTTATAAATTTAGATATATTGACGTGAAAATTAAAAATTGGAGAAGATGGTCGATTCTTTGTTTTTTAAAACAAATCAATCATCAGTTTATAAAATATATTGATTATATTTATTCAATTTCATTGCTTTTTCTTAAAGAACTTTGGGAAATTTTGCATGATTTTATTTAGTTACTGTTGAATTATCGTCTCATTTGAATTGTCTTATTTATTTAGGTACGTCTCATTTAAAAGTTTGGTTTATAAAAAGAATGAAAAATTTATTATTTATTTTGTAACACCCAAAATCACTTATGAGTCGGTTTGTTCATCTTTTTTGTAGAGTTTTTTACGAGTTTTAAACTCAGAATCTTGGCTTTAGCCGGAGGCTCCGATACATGTTAATTTATAGTCTCATCTAAAAGCACGAGCTTATAGATATATTGGATTGTAGCATAAAGTTAGCCAAAGACTCTAATACCATATTGAATGATTGTCTCATTGAAATTTCCGAATTAGAGTATAATTTACTATTTATTATTCCGTCGATAGCGAATCTATCATAAATTAAAATAAATATATAGTCGTTGTAATTTAAAATAAAAATTATATTTTTATGATTTTTTTAGATTTTAGTTGAATTGTATATGAATAGATATATTTCATGAATTCGAAGGTGCGAACAACAAGGAAAGTATTTCAGAGGCATTTAAAGACCGAGCATGTGTAGAGGAATGCTCACACATGTGCCAACTTCTTTAATATATAATAATTATTATTTAATAATTATTTATTTTTTCTATTTCTGTTCATCTGTTATTTAATATAAAAAAAATCACTTTAGTATTTAATTTTCTATTTTTCTTTATTTATTTATTGAGAGGTGCGACAGTATTCTAGCTAAACAAAGCAAGTAGACCCTTTTGGATGCTTCTTCTGTCGGTTGTCTTTGCATTTACTGGTAGTAAATATACAGTATAATTATATCAATTGTTATTAAATTAAAATCAAATATATATTATTAACTCAACATATGGCTGGTAGAACAAACCAATAATTATAACATATTTTTTTTGCTTGTAATAATGAAAATACTCTCGTTAGAGGGGTGTTTTATATATACTGACAAATCATAGGGGCATGCTGTCTATTTTCATATCAAATGTATGTAAATTGCATCTGATTGAAACTATATGGTGATAAATTGACACTTGATAAAATTCTGTCAACTCTTTTTCTAGGTTTATATATAAATTACTTCATTATGTTATTCTTTAGGTTCATATTACCCCTTATGTACTTCAAAATATGCAGATTATCCCTTATGTTATTATTTAGTATAATTTACCCCCTTAATGGTACAATTGACATTTTAACATATAATTTCAAACTCAGACTTAAGATATGGCGCGTTGTAACGCAGATCATTCACGGAAATAATGTTTTTGCATATATTTTCATATCAATGAGGGGGTTAATTTTTCATTTCCAAACTACAAACGGTAAACTGATTATTTTTAAATTAACACGGAGTTCCGTGTCAAAAGGCTTAACTTTTGAATAGTAAGATGAGTCGTTCTAGCAATAAGTTGGTCAATAGACACTTGAGATTTGGTCGAGCAAATAAGACAACTCCTCTTAATTGTAAGAAATTCTCAGAATTAGAGAAAACTAGATCCACTCTGTACCGGAGAGGCGTTGACTTTAATTGAGAACAAAGACCATGTTTTATATTGCAAAATTAGTTCGGATTTCAGAAAGATCATAAAGACTCGGTTTGGTGGAGGCTAAATTTATTGTAATTTAAAAAATAAATTGGCAATAACATGGCATATGAAAAACCTATTTTGTAATTCGTGTACACGGACACCTGTGCTACACGGTTTAGATATGTCCCGTTATTTTTTAAGAGATTAATTCTGACAAATGTCGCATGCAACCTGATGCATCGTGGATACACTTGGACACGGTTTTTTCATATATACATTGCACGATCTTCGACTTTTGTTAAGAAAAACTCCATAACATGCACAAGGGACTATAAGATGTGAAATGATTTTGAGTCATTCGATGATGATTTTGGCATTCTTGTGATTGTATATCTCTTGTTTGATGAACCAGAGTTAATTCTTTTTTATTTGCTCGCGAAGTTATCAAATAATTGCATGGTGATTAATGTTTACTTTTAGATTGTATTAACTGACTTGACATTTAACAATATTCATTATCAAACTTTTTTATGTTATTTTATGTATGATTTGAATAGTGAATGTCATGTCTAAAATTTTAAATAATTTTCAATTTTACTGTTCAAATATTTTCTTAAATTTCGGAATATTATAACATAATGTAATGCAGAATATAAGAAAATTAAAAATTTATTATATATCATGAAATTTCCTAAAATTGTATTATCCCCATATCCCTATCTATTTGAAAACTAACAGCCTCAAAAGGAGGTTTCCAGACTCGATGGATGTCAATTTCTCAAGAAACATGATTTAAAACCTATAATTATTAAGCACGAATTATTACTCAACGACCACTACTGCATGAATTTCTTATTAAATTTAATAATGAAATTAGTTTTCAAATTGGCAAATTAATTTATTTAAAATTCATTTTTTGAGTAAATTTTAAATTCAATTTCAAGACTTTTAAATTTAATCTGATTCTTACAAAATCCAGGCCAAATATTGTATTTACGCTGATCCAACTATTACATTTAATATACTAGCGACCAACATCGTAAATAAAAATATATATATTTACTTAAAAAATGATCAAAAGTGAAAATTAAATTTAATTTACGGTTGAATTCGAACTATTGAAGTTTTAAATGGTGAATTTGCAGTGAAAATTCACCTCAAAATCTAAAATTAATATCTATTGGCATTTATTTTAGCTTTTTAAAATGCTTTTAAAAAATTGTTCAAATCATTACTATTCGATCTAAACGTGCTTTGAAAATATATCAATCTCGGATGTAATAGTTTGAAAAATAAAATTGGTTAAATATCTTTTATTTTAATTATTAATTTTTAAAAAAATGATCTCCAAATTTATATAAAAAACAAAGGGCAAATATCAAAAACTATGAATGTTATATTTCATAATTTTGGTCAAAACAAATATTATTTTTTCAAATAATTTCTAAATCGAAACGGGATAGTTTGAGATATGTTCAATAATTTCAAACGCAAATTTAAATATTATTCCAACTGCCAAAGCGTTTTCTCTCGTATTACAACTATTAGGGTGGGGAACGGAAACTCGTTGCTTTTTCTCGTAGCTCAAGTATATGGTCCACATGTATGAAGAAATATATAATTAAATTAATAGAAAACATAAATAAACAAATGAGAATCAATAAAAAATGATTCTTGAAATTGTTGGTAGACACGACGTTGAAAACATGTTCTAACCACTTTTCATATTTATATACATACATGAAAATAATAATAATAAAACATTTATTATTATTATGAGTATGTGAATGTCCCACTTTTAAAATTTAGATATAAATAATTATATGCATATTTTTTGTGTAAAGTTATTTAGAGTCAAATAATTTTTGTAGAAATTTTTTTAGAGATTTTATTATAATTGCAAAATCTAAAGATAATATTTTTTATTTTTAAAATCAATGGTTTTTAATGGCAATTTTTACCTTTTTAGACCAAATTTCATATGGTGATTTTGTGAATTTATCGTGACACCAAACTACATTTCTAATCGGCAAGCATTTGTATGCGTCTTGTTTGAGTCACACTCATACACCAGCTCAATATTAAAATACAATATATTTTAAATAAAAAATACATAAACTAATATACCAATGATAACTACTGGAACAAGTTTGTAATTGATCACGAAAGTAATGGTAATAAACTTTAACAAATAGGTGCAAATCAAAATCAATGTCAATGTTAGGTTTAATTGTGTGTATAATGATAACCTAATTATCATGTTGTGACAGTTTGATCTCCACGGAAGACTTGATTAAAATAACTATTGAAAATCAACTTAGAACATGGTAAAATAATTAATAACGAACGTGGGAGGTTAAAATATAGGTTTCTGTTGAACTACTATTGTAATTACGTGGTACTTTAAGGTTATACTCATTTCTTTATGGAGTTGGAGTTGCTATTGGCTTTTGGATTGTTTGTTTGTGTTTTAAATTGCTTTGGTAGGTGCCTAAAAATAACAAATTTTGGGTTTTTTTATTTCATTGTTTATCTTAAAAAAAAAAAAACAAGAATAGAATAGAGAAGCATGTCGTTAGATACTTCTGACTGCTTTAAGTTAAACGGATGCAATTTTGTAAAAAATTAAAGTTCATTAAGTTGTTTTTCTTTAATTTTAACATCAAACATTCAGTATTTTTACCTAGAAACAACTCTTTCAACTTTAAGAAAAACAATATAGAAGTTACTCTCTTTGCTACCCCATTATTAAATATATTACGTGTAGTTCATATGTCCCCGTCTTTAGGGAGGATGTCATACGAACTCCGTCTTCTAGCTATGAGCTCTACGATCGACATCGGGTTGTTTGATGTTGGAAAAATGATGCGTGTTGAATTACAATTGAGCATCGGAGATCAAACGAAATGAATCTGTAAGTTGGAGTCTACTGGAAGCCGCGATCGATCGATCGTGACTCAAATGAAAAACATGTTGAAAAATTCTGCATGGCTCGATCGATCGCGGCCAAAGGCGCGATCGATCGCGCCTGTGTGGGTTCAGCAAATTAGTTTGTCTACTCATGTTTCAATGTGTTTTTTCATGATTTGGTACATCCAAATGGTGTCCTTTTGCAGGCACAATTTGATCTGGTATAAATAGAACAATCATTGGTTGGATTAAACATAGAATTTTTGAGTCTAACATGCATTAGAGAGATCAAAATCTGAAACATTTTGTTCATCTTTTTCATTCTTCATATTGAGTGCTTCCAAACCTTTGTGGTTTTTGAGGATTTGTAAATTGAAGTGCTTCTTTCACAAATCGTAAGTCTTTGTATCTTGGGAGACAAATTGCAATTGAAACTGCTAGCACTAAGGTGGGGCAATATTATCTTAAGGACGGATATTTCAAATCTCGTCTCGACGTTCTTCATGTTAATCCATTTCATTTATCGCTTGCCTTCATAAAATACCAGAAATATTTGTCCAACAATCTTAAGACAATATCTTAGCATCAAATAGCTTCTTCGAGTACAACGACGACTCTCATTCATCATGTTGAAAGGTCGGAGAAATTCAATGGCAACGACTTCAAGCGGTGGCAACAAAAAATGCTGTTTTACTTGACAATCCTTGGGTTGGCAAGGTTCCTCAATGAGGATGCTCCTACCATTGTGGATGAAGAAACCGACAACAAAAAGATGGTTGCGGTTGACGTATGGAATCTAAGTGATTTCTTGTGTAAAAACTATATACTCAATTGACTGGACAACACATTATACAATGTGTATTGTCTAGTGAATACGGCCAAAGAACTGTGGAATTCTTTGGAGAAGAAATATCGATCCGAGGATGCCGGCGTGGAGAAATTCATCATTGGACGATTCCTAGACTTCAAGATGGTCGATACTAAGCTCGTAACAACGCAAGTACAAGAACTGCAAGTGATTATGCATGACATCCATGCGTAAGGATTTAGTCTAAATGTTTCATTCCAAGTTGGCGTAATGATTGAAAAATTGCATCCTAGTTGGAAGGACTTCAAGAATTATTTAAAGCACAAGCGAAAAGAATGTGACTCTTGAAGACCTTATGGTCCGTTTAAGAATCAATAAGGACAATAGAAAGTCCGAAAGGAAGGCGATTATTGTCCAAATGGAACCAAGAGCTAACCTTGTTGAACCAAGAACCGGATCAAAGCATAAGTTTTACGGTACGACCTCCAACAATGGCAATGCGAAAAAGTTCAAAGGGAAATGCTATAAGTGTGGAAAGCACAATCACATGGCAAAGGATTGTCGTAATAAGAACAATCGTGGAAAGCAAAAGATCAAGTCAATGTAATTGAAGATGATCGGATATCAAACGACTTGAATGATCTAATGCTAACCGCTGTAATCTTTGAAGCGAATTTAGTTGTCAATCTTATGGAATGGTTCATCGATTCCGGTGCAACCCGACACGTGTGTTCGGACAAAGCCGTGTTCTCCACATGCACTCCAATAAGCGGACGCCAACTCTCCATGTGAAACTCCACTACATCTCCTATAGTTGGATTGTGGAAGATGGTTCTAAAGATGACTTCAGGAAAGGAGTTGACTCTGATCAATGTCCTACATGTTCCTGACATCAGAAAGAACCTGATATCTAGATCGCAGTAGTCAAGGTGGGCTTTAAACTAGTTTTAGAATCTGGTAAAATTGTACTATCCAAAAATGAAGTTTTCATTGGGAAAGGCTATATGGAGAAAAGTATGTTCAGAATGAATGTAATGACAGTTATACGTCAATTTGAAAGCAATAAAGTGAATGATTCTACTTATTTGATTGACTCTTGTAATTTATGGTATGATCGTTTTGGATCATGTAAATTATGGATCACTTAACAAATTAGTGAAGTTAAACTTATTGCCTCAAATGAATGTAAACTTGAAACATAAATGTGAGACTTGTGTTGAGGCCAAGTTAACGAAGTTGTCATTCCATTCAATTGAAAGAAATACAACACCTATTGAATTAATTCATACGGCCTATTGAATTAATTCATACAGATCTATGTGATCTAAAGTTTATGAAAACTATATGTGGGAAAAAGTACTTGATTACCTTCATTGATGATTGTACGAGATATTGTTACGTCTATTTGCTAAAAAGCAAAGACGAGGCCTTGGAAGTGTTTAAATACTACAAGAATGAAGTTGAAAATAAACTTAGAAAAAAGATAAAAATTGTTTGAAGCGATAGAGGTGGAGAATATGGAACACTATTTGAAGAATTTTGCATTGAGTATGGCATTATTCACCAAACCGTTGCCCCTTATTCACCACAATCAAATGGTATTGCCGAACTTGAGAATCGTATTCTAAAAGAGATGATAAATGCTATGTTGATAAGTTCTGGATTACCCCAAAACTTGTGGGGGGAAAGCAGTCATGTCAGCCAACTTCGTCTTGAACAAAATACCAAACAGAAATAAAGATGAAACTCCTTATGAGTTATGGAAAGGTCACAGATACTTAAAAGTGTGGGGGTGTTTGGCTAAGGTTGAAGTGCCAAAGCCCAAACAAGTTGAAATATGGCAAAAAACAATAGATTGCATTTTTATTGGATATGCACATAATAGTAGTGCATATCGATTCCTGGTTCACAAATCGGAAATAGATGATATGCACAAGGGTACAATCATTGAGTCAAGGAATGTGGTATTTTTTGAAGATAGGTTTCCATGTAAAGAAAACAAGGAAACAAACCTTAAAAAACGTGTGTATGAAGATGTTAACCGTGACATTATTTAGGAAGTAGTGCCACGACGTAGCAAGAAAACTAAAGTGGCTAAGACTTATGGTACTCACTTCATATCATATGTGTTGGAAAATGAACCAAGTTCGCTTAGCGATGCCTTGTCTGGCCCCGAGGGTCCTATGTGGAAAGAGGTCATCAATGGCGAGATAGAATCCATAATGCAAAACCACATGTAGGATAGGCCTTCCAACTGGAAGAACCATTAGAATGCAAATGGATTCTTATAATTTCGATTGTTCAATTGATAAATACAAGCCGAGACTCGTGGCAAAGGGATACAGACAAAAGGAACGCCTTGATTACTTTGACACATATTCATTAGTCACGAGAATTACATCCATTAGAGTAATCATTGATATCGCTGCTCTAAACAATTTAGAGATACATCAAATTGATGTAAAAACGGCATTCCTCAATGGTGAACTAGAGGAAGAAATTTATATGAAACAACTCGAGAGATTTGTGGTTCCCGGACAAGAGAAAAATGTTTGTAGACTCGTTAAGTCATTGTTTGAGCTTAAGCAATCGCCGAAACAATGGCATAAAAATTTTGTCAAATTTATATATATTAACAAGTGTGACAAATGTGTATATATTATAACCACGCCTAAAGCATATGTAATAGTATGCTTGTACGTTCATGATATACTCATAGTGGGAAGCAACTTAGAAATCATCAAGGCGACGAAGAAAATGTTAATAAAACATTTTGAAATGAAAGATATGGATGAAGCTGATGTGGTACTTGGAATTAAGATCTCCAAGATATCCGAAGGACAAGTGTTGTCGCAGTATCCTTATGTTGAGACAAATACTCCAGAAATTTCTCGTAAATGACACGTCGTCTGTAAAGACACCCTCTGATCCGAATACATTTGGTTAAAAACAAATGAGACCCTGTCATGCAATTAGAATACTCAAGGATAATTGACAGTCTCATGTATCACATGAAATGTACCCGTCATGATACTGCATATGCGGTTGGCAAACTAAGTACATTCACGAGCAATCCAAACAATGACCACTGGAAGGCATTGACGAGGGTACTTAAATATTTAAGATACACCCTAAATTATGGATTGCATTATACAGATATCCTGATGTATTTGAAGGATACAATTATGCAAATTGGATATCGAACACTCAAGACTCCAAGTCGACAAGTGGTTATGTGTTTACCATTGGAGGGGCTATAGTGTCGTGGAAATCTACCAAGCAAACTTGTATTGCTAGATCCAATATGGAATCTGAATTCATAGCTTTGGATAAAGCGAGATAAAAAGACGAATGGCTTAGAAGTATCTTGGAAGAAATTCCTTGTTGAAAAAAACATGTATCTGCAATTAAAATACATTGTGATAGTCAATTAGCTATAGGAAGGGCACATAGTAGCATATATAATGGCAAGTCTAGACATATACATCGTATACATAATACCATTAAACAGTTGATCTCTAATGGCGTTATTTCCATTGTGTGAAGTCAAATGAGAAAATTGCGGATCCGCTTACAAAGACTTGCCTAGAGATCAAGTATATAGTTTATAGAGGGGAATTGTGTTAAAACCCTATAATTAAAATCTCATAGTGGATACCAACATTGTTGTCTGGATATTCCAAGATCTACGTTCAAAAGAGACAACTAAATTATGAGATCGTATAAACACCTTGGAGATCAATCTATAACTCATTCCTATGATAAGATGTGTAGCCTGTAAAAAATTGTACGATGATAGGCAAAATGCCTTTGAAGGTTTCTAAGACATATAATGATATGCTGGAGTATAGTGGGATACTCTTTTAGGAGATCACCTATGTAAATACTAAGTGTGGCACTTCAAAGAACGTAAAGCAATTATGAAACCAAGCGTGGTCCATGGCCGAAAAGGACACAACAGTAAGAAACCAATATGGAGGTTACAGTTGTTATTGTATGGGTTCAATTTTCTTAGTTTAGATCAACGACTAAATAGTTCAAGACTATAAAGTTCATTATTAAGTCAAGTAAATCCGATTGAATACTACTACGGATAGTTCAAGGCCGCAAGCTATCTCTCCAGATATCATAACAATTCGTTGAAGGCACTCAATTGAATCATTCGTTAATTTAATCCATGTGGGGGATTGTTGGAAAAATGATGCGTATCGAATTACAATTAAGGATCGGAGATCAAACGAAACGAATCCGTACGTCGGAGTCTACTGGAAGCCGCGATCGATCGACGTCGATCATGACTCGAATGAAAAACATGTTGAAAACTTTTACATGGCTCGATCGATCGAGGCCAAAAGCTTGATCGATCGCTCCATGCAGAAAGTTGAAATATAAAGGGCTCAATCGATCGCGCCCTTTGGCTGATCGATTGCGCTCTGTGTGGGTTCAGCAGATTGGTGCGCCTCCTCATGTTTCAATGCGTTTTTTTCATGATTTGGTACATCCAAATGGGGTCTTTTGGATGCACAATTTGATCTAGTTCAAATAGAACAATACTTGGTTTGATTAAAGACAGAATTTTTGAGTCTAACATGCATTAGAAAGATCAAAATCTGAAACATTTTGTTCATATTTTCCATTCTTCATATTGAGTGTTTTCAAACCTGTGGTTCGAGGATTTGTGAATTGAAGTGCTTCTTTCACAAATCGTAAGTCACAGTATCTTGGAAGACAAATTGCAATTGAAACCGTTAGCATCAAGGCGAGACAATATTGTCTTAAGGACGGAGATTTAAAATATCGCCTCGACGTTCTTCGTGTTAATCCATTTCATATATCGCTTGTCTTTCATACACATATCAGAAATATTTTATCCAACATCTGATACCTCGGAGCTATGTGTTGTATGACAACCATTGTCCCAAGGTGTCTTGCATCAATTATTTAATATCATTAGCTTGTAAGTGTATATTTTTGTGATTTCATACAACGATCATCTTTTCAACTTTCTTGAATCACTAAAATAAATTAAATTTCTATTATATTATAGCACAATATATTTTATTTTCAGAATCTAAAATAACCATAAAATAATTACAACTTTTATAATTCAATGTATTCAAACACAATACGATATTTATGAATAAAAATATATACTTTCGAAAATATATAAAAACATATATATATATAATGTAACATCATACATAATATGTCCATTTTATATGTGGACACCAGGAGATCGGCGGCTGCATGTCACGCGCCTTCACCTGTTTTCGTCGGTGGAATGCCAACTACGCACCAAATCAAAATAAATAAATAAATAAAGTAAAGACTAGGCGGCCCCATACGGCCCAATAAATATATTTTTTAAAAAAAACCAATAAAAAGCGGGCCGTACCGAGTATCAATACAACGCCAGCACCATCTCCGCCGACAGAAAACCTACTGATCGACGGTCTATGGAAAGCCACGTGTCGAACAGAGTGGGCTCATTACAGCTAAGTGAAAACACTGACTCTGAGTGAAGTTGGTCTGTCAATTCAATTAGCTGTCACCCAAAGTGTTAAAGGCTATCTCGATTTTCTTTTCGTCAAATCGTTATTATTCTAAAAAATAATTTATTATTTACATGTACTAATTATTTATTAATTTTCTCGTAGATTTTAAATCGGTAATTAGGACTATTCAATTTTTTAACCTAAAAAGTTAAAACTAAGGAATGACTTCGAAAATTGTAGGGATGTATCTTTGGATATATAAGCAAGGTAACAAATAATTTTGAATGTTGAGGTAAATTTTTGATTCGTTGTCGTGATAGAAGAACTTCAAATCAGAATTTTTAAACAATAAAGGTTAAAGATACTCAAACTTTGAATAAGAAGATGATGAACAAGATGCACAGAATTTTCCCTTTCAGATATGATGCTTAATTCAAAAATCAAGTGTTTAATTCAACAAATGATTGTTCTTTATATACTCGACCAAGTTGAGCCATTTGGAGAGACAAACACATATGCACAAATAGATGTCATTTGGAGGCACCAAATTCATTAAAAAAAACGCATTAAAATGTGAAAGGACGCACACATCTGCACAAACTGCACAGGGCGCGACAGAATTTTTGTGCATTCTTTTCCATATGCGCGATCGATTGTGCTAACACGTGGTGATTGATTGCTGCGTCCTGATAAGTGTCTTTTTTACACTTAATTTGCTGTGATTTTCATATTGATTCATGGACGATTTTACGCTTTTTGGTATATATATGTTGATTTCTGGATCTATGTCTAAGTGCATAAAAGCGAAGGAATTTAGCTAATTGAGGATGAAAATGACCAACCGAGCGCACACGTTGAAAGAATGATCGAAAAGTCGACTTTGAAGGAATTGCAAGCCTCGATCAATCGTTAAAAGCACTGATCGATTGCCACATTTCAAAACCTGAGCAACAAAATTTAATTCTCGCGATCGATCGGGTCTTGATCCGCGATCCATCGTCGAAACTCGATATTTGAAGAATCGAGGATTAAAGCTCGCTATCGATTGCGAGGATTGTGGAGATTGATTTGTTTCATATTTGAAGAGTTTGTGTTGTACAAGGAAGTTGATTTCCCCTCCACTATATAAACAACAATATGCATAACCCTAAAGTGCTTTTGGCCGGTAATCTGACCTAGATAGCAGCCTACACTCATTATCCATACATTTACAAACCATTGGAGAGGAAGAACAATGCAAGGGATGGAACGACGAAGCAACACACGTTGTCAATACCTCGTTTATTCATATTTCTAGACTTGTTTACATTTCATTTTTAGATTTTGATGTTCATGTTATTTCAAAACATAATTAAACTTCGTTATTTAATGATGATTGTTGGCTATGTTATATATATATGTGTGTTTTTCACATAGGATATAAGATTTTGGGTAGAAGTGCAAGAAAATGAGCCAAAATAATGTTAAAATGTGGAAAAGGGTCCAAACGAGCCAACACGTTCAAGACTTCCATCTTGAAGTTGTAGAAATTTGCCTCGAAGATTGGTCGCGAGAAGTTGAAGATTGATCGACGCTGACGTGAAGATCGATCATGGAAGCTGAAGATCGATCGCGGCATCATGAAAGTTGAAACATAAAAGGTTGCAAGCTCGCGATCGATCGCAAGGTTGAAGATCGATCGCCCGAAGTAAATTTCATAAAAATATTGACATCTATTGTTTGATTTCAACAACGACACTTCATTTTCCTCCCCCTCTATAAATACAAGATCATTGACGGAATTATCATACATTCACACATATTTCAACCTAGGATTCAGCCTTCATCACCCATCCATCTCACCTTGACCATCATCCACCAACCTTCATCCACAGATTTGGAATAACTTCAACAAGGAGATCAAGAGAGGCTATCGAGAAGGAAGCGAGACAAGAAATAAGGATCTACAAACGAAGTCGACACTGATAGTTTATTCTTGTCTTTAAACATTAGTTTCGCTTTGTTTTGGATTTATTATGATGAACTAGGTTTGTTTATCAAGACTATGAGATCACATGTTTGAACTCATGATTTAAATATTAGTTTTTGATTGAATTCTTATAATCTGTGTTTAATTTATTATTTTTAATGCTTTCAAGGGATTGATCAACTTTTGAATTATTTTAGTTATTGCGATTGATGTTGACCATACGATATTGTAATACGACATAGTAAATTATGCCATGGGTTTTAGATTGAAACTAACCAAGTAAAATATAGCACATGTGTGATAACAATAGATTACCCATTCGAAAGCTAGTAGTTTTCACAAATCTTAATGCAATATTAATTGTTTAATAAGGATACGAGAGTGTTTATTGAAACATTGATATTATACTTGTTATAGCTTGACCATAATATAACGATTAAATTTTGAAAACTCGTCACCTTAGAACGTATGTTTTTGAATCTTAATTAATAGAACAATTATGGGGGATTACATGGGTGAATCAAAGTCTTGATAATTGTATCTATCGAATTTCTTCATTTTATATCACTTATTTGGGTTGGTCGGTTGGATATTGTGTTCTTAGTTCAATTTAGTATAATACTCGCTCATTAATCATCAGTTAAATATAGTTAAATTATTTGAATTTGGTACTTACTTATAGTTTATGTGTGTACAACATCCATACTTTTAATAATCTGTACTAAAAACTTGATCGTGTACTTGCGGTAGGGGTGCTTATCGGACCGGGTCGATCCGGACCCGGTTAGTCCGGTCCGAAACCGGAACCGGACTAACCGGTCCCGAACAGATATCGGACCGGATCGATTCTACCGTTCCGGATTCGGTATCTTACCGGTTCCGGACCAAACGGATCCGGTTTCGGATTGAACCGGAACCGGATCCATTTTTTAAAATAAAAAAAAATAAGTTTTTTTCGATTAATCCTTTCTTTTTTTTCTTTTTTTTTAAAAAAAAAGAAGAAGAAAAATTCCGGTTCCGGGTTGGAACTGGTCCAACCCGGAATCGGTGGAACCGGAACCGGATCCGATCCGGTTCCTTACCGGATCAGACCGGTTCCGCCCATAACGGTCCCGAAACCGGCCGATTCCGGTCCGGACCAGACCGGTTCAAACCGGTAACCACCCCTAACTTGTGGTATAATCACGTTACACTGAAATTTTGCTGTTTAAATAAAACGCGACCACCTCTAGAAACTCCGATGTATGTATTTCTCTTGTTTGGTCTCGATGCTTAATTGTAATTCAATACGCATATTTTTCAACAAAATAGACAATATTATACGTAAACAACATCCAAAATAAATAATTAAGGTCTAATTTATTCTATATTTTTTTAACAAAAATTAGCAAGCGGGAAAAATGTTTGGTAAACGATAAAAAAAATTCAAACAAATGCGAATTTTGGATTTAAATATTTATTTTTTAAAACATAATTAGTTTCCTAACAAAACAAAACAATTTCAATTTCAAAACTTCAAAATTTTGAACATGGGTCGGAGTTAATGAATCACAACAAGAATATTTCGATCGAAAGAAACTCTTGAAGAAAACTGACATATCTTCACGACGTGACTTAATTTATTCAATGATGCATATAGCCGACCACAATCTATTAAGATTAAATATCCGCTATCTACAATGCTTACCATCCTACGTCCTAACTAACCCTATAATTTTAATCAAACTGTTTAGTGCAAACAAATTTCGTCGCATATATATTATTATTATTTTAAATAATAATAATTGTAATGATTACGTTACAATGTCGTTATCAGTACAATAAATAAGTGATTAACAGAAAATTTGGCATTTACGAATTTCGTATGCATCTGTATTTGCTATATAGAACCGACAATATGCTTTCAAAGTATAAAATTATAAAAATTAAATATAAGCTACTCAAATTACTAAATAAAATATTTCTACAGATAAGACATATTGATAAAAGTCTCTCATAAATTAAATTAAATATATCTAATTTTCTCAAATTCAGCTTCAGGAAATATATTTTCCAAAATAGCGCAATATCATATTATATAATTACATGATAAATTACACCTAATGTTAAAATAAATTGAAAAATCAGATTACATAATTAACATATTTAAATATAATATTTAAAATTTCTTTAAATGCATATTACTAAGTTTAATTAATTAAAGAACACCTTTTCAACCTTCGAGCGTGTGGAACAAAATTTTTGATCCGATTAAATTCAGTGTCGGGTCGAAAATTCGGATCCTGCCGACAGTCATCGGTTAAATTCTTTTTATTATTATTTTAATGCAACCCCTTCTTTTATTTAAATGATTTATTATTTAACCAACCGACAAAGGCATAATGTATCTCCTTCACTAAATTATATATATATGACACAAAAATTTACATATTTTTTATATAAAAAATTTAAATGCTTAGCATCAGGGGCGGAGCTATGTGTAGGTAAGGGAACAAAATTTGTATTACCTAATTTTTACCCCCTTTAAATTATATTTTGACCCAATTTTTGACTTTAACTTTTATGTTTATATTTTTTTTCCCTTCCCAAAAATCTTACGTCCGTACATTTACATCATCCTGACATAGTTAATTTAGATTAAGTAAAGTTTATTAAATAAGGGATTTGTTGATATTAATTGTATTATAATATTGTATGTCGCTATCAAGAAAAGACAATCAACCTACAACATAAAAATACTAGTTTCTAACTTTTAAATTGTAAAAATTGCATATAAAATCGAATTTCAATCCTTAATAATTTATTTCGAGGTGCAATAAATAAATTTCTATTTATTTATTTTTTTTAAAAAAAATACGAAGATTGTCATGCAGATAATCGTGATAAAATATATCATAACTGTATGTTGGACATTATCCTCTTCTCTGGTATAGTAGAAGTTTTGTCATTGGACATCATTACAAAGACAAGAGGGGTTCGTTCACCTAAGACCCCAATAAATATAATAATGTCCAATCAAAATTGTTTTCACGGGTTCAAACATCTACATTATTCCATATAGTTTTCCTTCTTTTTTAAAAAAAAAATTAAAATAAAATGGCATTTGAATTATTGGGAGAAGTACTCTTTTATTTTAACCCCACCCCCCCTAAATGTTTTTAACCCCTACCTACATTTTATATTGTAATTTTTTTTGCCATTAGTACCATATTTTGGACATCTAAGGGAAACAAACATACACTCCCCTTTTTTTAAAAAGGAAAACGTGCACCTTTTGTTTAATACTAACAATGGAACTTGTTGCTAGAGCTGTTAAAATAGGTGGGTAGGTTGGCCTAGTGGTTGTATCAATTGTGGTGGGTTGACCCGTCTAGGTTGGGTTGGGAGTTTTACATCCAGTTTTCAGTAGTTGCAAAACAAGCACAATACGTTTGGGCCATGTGTTCGGTGGGCCAATCCATTTGAGTTTGCTAACCTGTTTTGACAGATCTAATTATTGTAGGGGGATTGCAGGACGTCCAACGTGGAGAAACATATTGCAAATAAATTTGGGAAAAAAATGTTTGCATCAAAATATTGGGAGGTGAAAACTTTATTCACATAGGTACACTTTTTGAACTTTTGTTTTATTTAAATCTTTGTTGCTTATTAAAATAGCCCTGATTTAATCTCTAACCCATTAAATATCTCATATCATTTTCTTTCATCTCCACAATTTCTACCGTCTTAGCCTGACGTCGAAGTCTTCACCAGCTGCTGTCGCCGCCGTCTTCACCATCTGCACAACCTTTATTCTTGTATTTTAATGCCAGGGATTTGTTTCATCTTCGTCATCCTCTCACGTACACCCTGCGAGAAAAATTGTGTGTGTATAGATATGCTGTGTGTGTGTATACACACTATGTTTGTTCCTTTTGAGGTTGTTTTAGTTGTGACTTATTGGTGTCCACGCTGGTTTGCTCATTTTCCAAAATTTACAGTCTCACATCAAGATATCGCAACGAAGAAGATGACCAAGAGAAAAAGTAATTGGTGCACAAAAATTATAAAATGTAACTGGTGTACGAAAATTATAAAAAGTAACTGGTCCATGAAAATTATAAAAAAAAAGTAACTGGCGCACGAAATTTATGAAAAGTAATTGGGGGAAGGTGATGGCGGCGAAAAACATAACACTGTTGCACGAAAATAGGAAAAAATTAACTGGTTTATAAGTTATAACTGGTGCACGAAGCCTATATAAAGTAACTGATGCTCGAAACTTTTATAAACTAACTGGTGCACGAACTTATAAAAGTAATTGATACACGATCATATAAATTTAATTGGTGCACGGACTTGTAAAATTAACTGCTGAGCATAATGTGGAAAAATATGTGCACATGTTTGTTAGTGCATCAGTTATGTTCGTGCACTGTTAGTTTAAGGTTCTTGCACCAGTTAATTTTCTAAGTCAGTGCACAAGTTAATTTTATATGTTCGTGCATCAATTACTTTTATAAGTTCGTGCACTAGTTACTTTTATTTTTATGTTTTCGTGCATCACATGCTTTTGTTTGAATGTTTGTATGTTGCATGCATCACCTACTTATTTTTGTATCTGTCATGCATCACATATTTATTTTGTGTGTTTCGTGCACCACCTACTTATGTTGTATGTTTCGTGCATCACCTACCTTTTTCATGATTCGTGTGTCACCTACTTTTTCTATGTTTTGTGCATCACCCACTTGCGACTATGATTCATGCATCACTTACTTAATTGTATGATTCGTGCATCAACCATTTGCGATTATGATTCGTGCATCACATACTTTTTCTATGTTTCGTGCATATGTTACCGATTTTTAAGTTTCATGCATCACTTAGTGATTTCAAATTTTCACAAAATCGCGAACACACACCGAAGGTACGAAAACATGCACTGGACTACCGCATAGAAAATTATTCCGTTTGTCGCCGTCCGACCTCCGTTCAATGAGCCCCATATATGAAATTGTTCAAAATTCAATTGCCACCGTGAGTCACCGTGGAATCGCCATAATTTGATCTGGAAGTTGCGAAATCGCATGACCTAGGGTTTCAGCTCTTGGGTTCGATTTCTTCGATCCATCCATGAATTGGTCCGGGCCCATACACTAGTTAACTTTCCCTCACCATGGTCGAACATTTGAGATCGACCATCGCCCATCTCATCGCCGGTAGTTTGAAACCCTAGGTCATGCGACTTAGTGGCTGTTGGGTTTTGAAACATGAGTGAAAACTGAAAATGTGAGTGAGAGAAATTAAGGGTACTATTGTCATTTTAACTTCAAATGGACTTAAGTGATTGAAAAACTTTTTCCCCGAGTAGGATAAATTAAGTTTCATGAGAGTATGCCGGCTTGATATTTTCCCATTATTGTAACCTCATAGAAATGGGATCTGCACCCTGTTTATGATACCAAAAGTAAGGCCCATCAAATTGGACACATAGTAACCCAACAATGTTAAAAACTGACGGCCCTAATTCCTAATTTGGGTCAATCCAATTTCGATCATACTATTTTCTTGTCCAATTCTAATCGAGAATTATTAGGTTGAGACATTTTTTTTAGGCGAGTAGCTAAATATTTTTTAACGCATAGTGGGACTCGAACTCGATTCTTTCTAAAGTGGACTCTTACCAACTAGGCTAGACACATGCGCTCTTAGGTTGAGATTTTTGAATCAGATCGTAATTCTTCACAATTTAATTTTTTAAAATTATTTAGAAAAAAACACAAATAAATGCACAAATGCACAAACTCACACTGGTCACTGTGACTTATTCAATTGGCGCGAAAACGAAAAGTCATCTTTGTAAGAGGTTAATTTGGCAGAATATATTTTATCTGTCAAAGGTAAACAAAATCTATACACTTGCAAAAGATATGTTCAGTTGAACCAGAAATGATAGTATCTAAGAATTTACAGGTCATACAATAAGGGTGCATTTGAAGTTAGGGATAAGGGTATGATGATTTTTGACAATATTTTAATCCAATGTTTAGTTGATATTTTGTCACAAAATTATCCCACTTTATTCAAACTTTGTAGCAAAATAACATATATATCATCTCCACCTTTTTTTCTACTATTACAAACTTCGAAATTCCCAAAAAAATTCAACTTACTTTCTATAACTTAATTTCAAATTGGAAATTTCCTCCGGAATTTGAAATTAAGTCCACTAATTAGTGAGTATATTTTAGTAATTAAAACAATATCTCATAATTTCAATCACTCTCGTACTTATCATATCCATAACTTCAAACGGTACATAAAAGTCTAAATAATATATCCTACAACAACTGATATCACCCTAAAAATAACTAAAATGTAAGATAATTGAAACTACTTGAAGGTAAAGACTAAAAGCGTCAAAAATATGTTGAATACACGAGGTAACCGAGATGTAGGACATAACAACAGTACTGCTCGTGTTAAGGGTAACATATAAGTCAAAGAAACTGGCTAAAAAACATGAAAAAGATAGTCAAGTTCTTCTTTAAGTCCGGCATGAATATTATTCGAAAGTGCACACTCGTCTGATCGTGGAACCCTTTCTCCTAAGGACTGTGAAAGGAGATCCAACCTAAGAGTTAGGTGGCAGAGCCGGAAGGAGACTGGCAGAGATCGTCGGGCCTCCTAAATATTTTTGTGTTTATGCATCAGATCAGATACAAAAAGTATAATTTTAATTTCCTAATTTTTTGTTATTTATAGTCCATCCTAATCCAGGTCCACAGCAGAACTATAAGTTCCAGCGTTGAGGCTTTCATTTTGTTTTGTTAAATGAAAACTCGTGCTGTGTTGTTATACATTATATAATGTCTTTTTATGGTCTATACTTCCAATTCCCGAAGACACAATGACACAAACTAATTTGAAGTCAAGCTCATTTCCGTCTTTCTCGAACAAGGAACCTTGCTTGAGAGAAATCGAGTTCCTTATCATTTACATCAGATGCTGATATATACATATATACAACCCTTCTATAAGCTTCTTTTTGATTATCCATTGGACAGTTGATTTCTGACAATCAAATTCGAGTTTGATATATCATTTGAAAATTTAATCTCTAACCAAGTCGCTATCCTAAAAACAGCTAATGGATATTGATATCCATCCTCTTCTTTAAGCTGTGGAAAGAAAGTTGTTAGCCCTCCATTTAACACATTACTCTAGAAACCAACTCCAAACAGTACAAAATGAAAGCCATAGTATTTTTTTTTCAATAAATAGCACCAAGTATGGAAGGCAAATAAGTATGTATTGAAGTGCCTCATAGCGACAAAAGTGGAACACCATCTAAATACAAACTACAGGCAAACATTGGCTTGCATTAAGTAAAGCACATGGATAAGTAGAAGAATATTTACCAAATGATTCCCTCAACTTTGCGGGTTCTATCGAGCCAAGAACAAAAGCGATCAACGCAATTAAATCTGTAAAACAACAAACGAGCATACAAAGACAAATTTCTCCTCCTCCTTCATCCACTTTGGTTGATGGGGGAAGCAGGAGTCTCCACTGCTTCAAGTTCCTTTCGCTTCACACACTGATCCATGATGGTAAGCCGGGCAGTTTCAAATGCAAAGTACCCTATAGCCGAAAAGCATGCACTGTAAAACACTCGAGGTCCCATCCCACGTGTAAAGCCAACCCACCCTTCTTCCTTCAATATCCGCTTAACCATACTGGTAACCCCACTATAAGATGCGGCAGCAATCTTATTCATAGACTCCCCATGAACCTGGGTCATCAACCTAGTTTTCACCACATCCAATGGGGTTGTCAAAGATGCAGATATCGCCCCGGCCAGTGCCCCACAGATCACACTCTGAGAAGGCTCCAAATAAGCATTTCCTGTCTTCCTCAATACCGCAGCTTTCAAATATTCAAACGATGAATAGCTCAAAACGCCAGCAGGTAAATTCCTAAGCAATGTAGCACTATACCCCGCATATAGCCCCAAGAACCCATCTTTCTCCAAAATTCGTAACAAAACCTCCCAAGACCTACCCTTTGCGCCAGCCTGCATCCTTTGAGTGATCAATTCCTTCGGCACCATTATCGCTGAGGACATAATATTCCCCATGGCACCAGCAGTTGGAGGAATCAACACCGGCGGATATTGCCCAATTTTCGAAAGAACGGACTTCCCAAACTCGCACGTACCAAAATAAACCGCAGAAGAAAAAGTGGATCCCACAATCACAGCAGACACCCCGCTATAAAACCCAAGAATCCCTCTATTCTGAAAAGTCTTGACAATGACATCAAACGCACCCTTGTAAATCTCGGACGCCCCTTTAGTCTGCAACTTAGTTTTAATCGTATCAAGCGGATGAAGACACACATATGTAAACGCACCAGCAATGCCACCAGCTGCAGCACCGATGACTGCCCTCTCAAGAACAGAGAGATTCTTGAATAGGGCATGGATCGCGGGAGAGCCTCTGGTGGCGGGCTTCAACCAATCCTGAAACATGGGTTTTTCTGGGTTCTTGATTTTACTCTGATACGAAATGGTTGTGGAGGAAAACTTCAAATTTACATCGGGAACTGTTGAAAATTCTGGGTTTTGCCTGGTTTTAGGATTAGGGATTGGGAAGTGTGGAGTTGGGGAGGAAATGAGTGTGTTGAGATGGTTAAAGAAGAAATTGAATTCATTGAAGGAAGTGGGAGTGAGTGAATTTGCAGAGAGAAGGGCCAGAGATTTGCAGGTCGAAGCTTCCATGGAGGAGAAAGGATTGGACAGGGTTTGAAATGGTGTTGGATAGCTGTTAAGATCAGGTGCGGTTGATTGATATACGTATGGAAACCCCGATCTCCTATGGAATCGGAGAATTTAACATGGTCTCAGATTCACTGTTGCACAGAAACTAAATTAAATTAAATTTTTATTATGTTTTTAAAACTATTTTTTTAAAAACAATATGGAGTTATTTGATTTTATTTTGAGAGTCTGAGAATTTTTTTTTTTAAATGTATAGTTGGTTTATTTTAGAGAAATAAGATTATTGATTGAGAAGTCAAATTGTATAAGAAGTTGTTCGATACATCTATATTATACTATATTATAATGTGTTAGCACCTTAGAGTAATTATTTTGGTATGATCATTGTGAAATTTCAAAAATGCCCTCTATTTGCTTTAATAATATCCATGAGATCATGCGATAATGGATAATATTGGAAGATCATCTATTTTCAATTTTTTACCAGTTTTTTTTTTCCTTCAAAAAATATGTACCATAAAATATCATATTTAAATAAGATATTTCAAATATAAAAATTTAGTATCCATATACAATATAAAAGTTTAAAATTTCATTACACACATGTCGGCCGGTAGTAAAAATAATAATTAAGATATGCTTACTTTTTATTTAATTTTACTTTTTATCTACCATTACATAGATTTTAGTTAAAAGCCAAGTGTAAATGCAACAATCTATATATTAAAATGTTCACCAACAAAAACGATTCCAATTGCAGAATAACCCCAAGGGATTATTGTTTTTTCTACCAATTGGGGCTCTCTTTTCACCATCCCCGTGAGGATGGTCTATAGGGTTCATAACTATCCATCTTACTGCAAGACGCTTACCTAGCCAACGCTTAGATCCGACTCTACCCAAACTTCTGGTTCGCCCCAACATTCCTCATTGCTCCGATTGCTGCTGAGCAGTTTTTGAATATCCAATAGACCTCTTTAGAAGGTAATTTTAATATAGCCAGTTTTCCCTCTTTTGATGTAAGAGAAAATTGAGAATTTTTCAATCAAAATTTTCCATAGGTAGAATATCTACCTTCTCGAAAAAGAAAAAAAATAGAGCTGAGAATTATTTTAAACATATATTACTTGGAAATCTTATTATAGAAATTAAAGAAAATTAAAATAACCAAATAGTTTTGATTTTAATATCGAAGTAAAATGGATTTTAGAGTAAATATTTATTTTTCTTGATAATTTCTAAAATAAGAGTATAAATTGGCAGTTCAAGCATCTTAATCAAAAGCATATATGCCCCCCCGCACCAAATCACAGGTAACGGTGTTCTTACGAGATTATTTTCGGTAATTATTTTTGCAGTTTTGCTACACCACACTTATGGGGGATGACTATTGGGGTAATCAGCAACTGCTGCCGTATCAGTTGGCCACTCCGCTGAAGCGAAATCGCGCTGATTTTGGTATTTAACACATAACTTACCCTAATTTTTTCTCGCTTTTTATATTTTTTGAGGAATTTAAATCTCTTTACACATGAGAAGGGGGCCGTAGCTATTAACTGATGTGAATTTTTCAGGGTTATGTGAATCGATACTTGCAGAATTATATTTGGTTGATTTTTATTTGTTCACCTGAATTCGTCGACGGCTATTAACGTATGGAAATTGAAAATTAGCTTATTGTCGCTGAACATTTGTTTTAAGGTTAAAATGTACTAAAATAAAACTTGGCACATGTTTTCTCTTAAATCAAGCTTGGGTTTTGAAGTCGGACTTCTGAAAATTACATTTTATTTGATTTCGTTGTTTAACTGGATTGTGAGTACAATTGAAGGGAGTATACCCTTTCACTTTACAATGCATGGTATTTGGTAGTTCATTTTCTACTGATCTTTATTTCCCAAAATAAAAAAAATACGTGCGAGCATATACAGCCTTTTCAAGATAGGAACAGCTATCAGGTATGGTAAAAAAAATGTGATTGGTGCGCTAGATCCCATCATCGTGGCTTCTGAAGATCTGGTGGTGTTGTGCCTTTGGTTGGAATTCAACTATAATTTTAATTGCAGTTCAATTTGTGCATATTTTCTTTGACACCATGGGTGTTGAAATATATTTCATTTAGCCTGATGGAAACTTAAGTAGCATTGATGGTGGCATAATTTCAGCTATGATGAAGTTGTGATGAATTTCGGGGAATTCGATTTTGTTCTTATAATATTTCTTTGATTTCTGAATGGAGTTTTGTATTGTTGAGATAACTAAGTAAGTTCTCGGGGGTATAATACAAATGTTGGATCTTTGCACATTACAAGCATCTTGATTTCCCTTAAGTCCCTTTTATTTGTTAACTTATATGTCTTTTCTGATCGGAAAATATAGTGTTTTATTGTTAAATGTTTTGAAAATGTGATCCTTTTCACTTTTTACTTTATAAAAATAATAATTTAATTAATTTTTTCCATTTCTTTCTACATCAGCTTCTGTATACTGTATCTTCTTCTCTCGATCTCCTTCAAACTCCATCTCCTCAAACTTAATATCCTCAACCTATATCCCCTCACCTATTAATTTTGTTCTTCTTTTAATCTTCCCTTTGTCGTGCCATTTGCCTTTCCCAGTTTTTTAAGTAAATAAACTCCCTTGAAAGAGGAGTCATAAAATTTTACCCTTCATTTGCATAAATGCCTTTTTTATTGTCTTTTCTCTTCCTATCTCATTCCTTCAATTGTTTCCTCCCCATTTGTCTTCGTTATTAATTTCTTCACCAGCTTCTTTCACAGTTTATCTTTTTAAGTGGAAAATTTTGTAAACATCTGATCTGTTTGCATATGTACATAATTTAAAGTGACAGATTGGAGAGAGCTACTCGAGTTTTTTCGGGTGTGTTGTGATTTTTATGGTGAGTTGTAGGTCTTAAATCCTTAAAGCCACTTGTATCCATGGGCACAGGAGCTCATCATCTTGGAAGAGGAGTATTAAGTGAGAGGTGTGTGAAAGCAAATTGACTATTTAGCAGAGTGTACTGTTCCCTTCGTGATATATATCACACCTCTTTGGTGGAATTTTTAATCAATGAACTGTAGTATTTATACCAGTAGGATGGATCTGCTTTAGGATTACAAAATTGCAGGTTATAGGGATGGATATTTAATCTGTCAGGCCCTTACGATCCAAACCAGATGGAGACTAATAGTTTTGTTTTTTCTCTTGACCGTTATCAATTTGACATCATTATGACCGACTCTTCCAGGACTTCTGAAGCCTATTCCTAGAAATATTATTTATTGTGCTTTTAACTGATTAGCTGCTTGAAGTTTTTAGAGAAATGGCTTATTTACCCTTCTTCTGCACTTTTATTGATTGTTTCTTATGATGGGACTCTTGTATGCGTGACTTTCTTCTGATTGCAGTAGTTTTCTATTATTGAATTAAATGTTATGATTTGAAAGTAAGACCAGAGTTCAATCACCACACGTTGAGCCAAGAGCTTCACCCTTGACCATTGGACCAAATAGACCATTCCATTATTTGCCATATTCTTTTTCTGCTTTTTATCTGGTTTAGAGAAATCACAAGCACATAACTTTATCCAGATTTTCAAAATTGTAATTCTCAAAAAATGTATGTGAGAAGTGTTGGAACTGGCAAATGACATTGGCTTATGAGAGGAGACAGATAAAGATGCTTCTATTGTGGTTTAAATAGAAGACTAGATGACTGCATGTAGTTCTGTCATTAAAGCTAAATATTATTTTTCCTACTAATGTAGATCTTCCACCAATTGGGGGGCCTCCTGAACTTCTTGCCAGAATCATGATCTGAATGGATCTAGGCCAATAAAGGACACACAATCAATAGGGTCGGCATATGACCATTATCTTCGTAGTTCGGTAATGCTTATACCTCCTCATCTTTTCAGTTTTTTCTTTTTTTAAATTTGTGTATATGTGCACATTGTTCGCTTAAGTTTAATTGATTGCTTTTCCAGCAATTACATTCTGATGAAGGAAGTCAATATAGCCAAATGGGGCTAGGAAATGCTGGCTGGTGGAGTTATGCCTGCTTTCCATCTGCAGGATCATCTTGCAATAAAGCATCTGGAAGCCGTGGGTCCTGAACTGTCAGCAAATGTCAGAGGGCATTGGTTTTGGTCCACCTCCAATAAATAGAATTACAGTACCCCGGGAACCTATACCACTACCTCCAGATGCTTCCAATACGCTGTACATCGAGGGACTTCCACCTAATAGTACACGACGGGAGGTGGCTCGTATCCTTTAAATATGATATCAACTAGGAATAATTATGTTGACTTTCTTTCTACCTTTGCATGCTTTGAATATGGTATATTCTCCAACCATTTCTGCATTCTTTTAACTTCACTAGATATTTTTCGCCCTTTTGTTGGGTACAAAGAAGTAAGGCTTGTCAGAAAGGAATCAAAACATGTAAGTTAGACACCAAATTTTCCACGATCTCTCTTTGCTCATTAAATCTTACAATTTCTTCCAGGCCATCTTTTATTCTTTCACATATACATCATATCTACGATGATGAGTGAGGCTTTGATAAAATTACTTTTGCAGCGAGGTTGGAGATCCTCTGATTCTTTGCTTTGTTGATTTCGTAGACGCTGCCTGTGCAGCAACTGCTTTGAGTGCTTTGCCAAGGTGATTGCCTTTCATTTTAAGCAAATTTCACATTCCTTTTGAAAATTTCAATTATGCATGCTTGTCAGGCGTTCTTTAGATCTTTACACCCGCAACTCCTGACCTCTTTGTTTATTTCGGGTTGAAAAAAATTGGAAAGAACACTGTCAACTTGAAAACTATTTGAATTGTACAACTGTGTCCCCCTGATGTGTCCAAGTGAAGATATCTTTAACCATAGGTACACATGTTTGTGTAGAATTTCACTCTCTAAATATGATATTGGCCTCTTTTTGTTGTTTATGCAGGTATAAGATGTATGAAGAAGCCCCAGATTCTACTTACTTGCGTCTGCAGTCTCAAATCTCCAGGGTCGGAGGTTCGCCTGATCTCGTGGCAGGCGATGAGCAACCAGTAAATCATCCTTCTACATCGTGTTCTGTGAAGACATGAACTTATTTAGATGGAATATAGTGTCAAATACAAGTCTTTACCTTTGGGATCTTGCAATTTAGAAATGGGGTATGATCTCATATCTTTTTTTTTTTTTACCTGGTGGCATTATAATTATTATGTTGTATGATTTCTTACCAGTGAAATTACATCCACCCTTATCTTTAAGCTGATAATTACTCGTAACATGCTTGTTATTCTAAGAATAGTGTCGCTATGTCAAAGTTTGTGTTGCTAAAACCCCTATATCATTTAATTGATGAACATACAAGGTATAAGAACGATGAATTTGTAAAATTTCCGCAGAGAAATACAATCTTTGTACATATTTTTTTAATCAGCAACATTTAGGAAATCTTTATAATCTCATGATACCCTTCCTTTTGTGGGTTGTTTCGACAGAGAGCTTTGCGTTCTTTAATCATGAAATAAAAATAATTTATATTTAAAAAAAAATAAAAAGATTTTTTTTTAGAAAAAATTAAATCAATCTGTAAAATCTTCACTACAATCTTAAATGCATGCGTCAATCATATGTATGATTCACGGAATTCAATGCAAAGCTTTGCTATTCCAGTTGTCCCATAACGATGATTGGGGTAGAAAATTACAAAAAATATATTTTTTAGTTTGGTTTGACTTTTAAAAATAGTAATAGTAATAGTAACGGATTGATTAAATATATTATCTCACAAATTTTGAATAATATGAATATGATGCATCAACATTGAGAAATTAATAATTGTTATTTGAGTTGAATATTATTTTAGAAGAATTGAATATTATTTTTAGAGTTTTTTTTAATGTAACGAAATTATGAAGTGATGACCATTTCACTGAGTAATAAAATATTTTTTTGAATGTAAATATAGGGGGCGAATCTATGTGACCATCAGAGGGCATCTGTCCCCTAATCTTTTTTTAATTAGTTTTTAAAACAGTACATTTTACCTCAAAAAGTTAAATTTTTTTTCCAAAAATTGGATTTCTTGCCGTCTTAAAATTATATTTTTATCTTTAAAATTCTTTTTACCTTAATTTTTTATTGTTATTTTTTACCTTAATCGAATGTATAGATTCGCACCTGTAAATATAACATATGGGATGAGATGTGGACCGACACCACCTCTGTACCTAATCAAACCAACCAGCAAGGCCATTCTCGTCATTTCAGCTTATCTAACACATTGTGTGAAGCAAGAATCTGAGCAGGAGGAAGCAAGAATCTTGTCGGTGCTCTGTTTTCCTCACAAAATCCCATTGTAAGTTCGAATCCTTCGAATTCATTTCACCATCACATTTCCCCAAAAAATTCTTTCCTGTCGTCACCTTCAAGTTCTACCCACATTGTCGATTCGACCCCTGAAAACATACACTTCCTGCAAGTTTAGATCCGGGCATTGGAAAGCATACTCGTTCTTGGTTTTTTGAGTTGGTTTTTTGAGCGGAAGTTGAGTTTTTCCGCTTCGGTTCTTGAAATAAATGGAGGAGAGAAAAGAAAAAGGTTCAAGAGGGTGGTGCGGCTGGTTTTTGGTGTTTATAGTCGTGGCAGCAATTGCATGCGCAGTTTTTTTGACTTTGAAGCACAAAATGCACAAGTCCGAGCCGGAGGCTGCACCAGTTCCGGGGCCTCCAGGCCGCCGTTACACAGAAATATGCTGATGCTCTGAAAGTTGCTATGCAGTTTTTCGACATACAAAAATGTACAGTTTTCCCCTTCATTTGATCTATCACTGCCTTTTGCTGTAAATATGTAGTGCAATTTGATCTATGAATATGTTTGTATAGCACCTTTTTCCGTCGTTAAATTATTAAAATGAGAACCTAAGAACTCATAATTATTCAGTGAATTATCATTTAGATTTGTGTTTTTTAGCTTTTCAGTGATTTAGATGAACTTGATGCTCATGCTGAACTTGTGAGTCTGTTATGACTTGTTGAATTTATGACTTCTATGTTAAAATATGGAGCATATATCGATAAAAGAGCTGTCGAGTTATTGGCTTTCTTTTTAACTGTTAAATTATATTGATAGCTGAAGCACGTGTGTGGCCGACGACTCAATGTGGCTATGCTAGTACTTGTTTACTTGAAAGAAGATGAATTAGACTGAGATTACACTCTTTTTTTTTTTTTCTGTTTTCTTTACTAATTAAGTGGAAGAATGTTTTATTAACTGTGGAACACTCCCCAATTGATGCTGCAGCTGGGAGATTGGTTATAATCAGATATCTTGGAGGGGAGATTCGGCTTTGAAAGATGGAATCGAAGCAAAATTGGATCTTTCTAAGGGGATGTTCGATGCAGGGGATCATATGAAGTTTGGATTTCCAATGGCTTTCACTGCCACAGTATTATCATGGACTATCCTTGAGTATGGTGATCAAATGAAGGTGGTGAAGCAATTGGAACCTGCCCATGATTCGCTCCAATGGATTACGGATTACCTCATAAATTGTCATCCTACTGATAATGTCCTATATGTTCAGGTTGGTCTAATCATTTGTAGTTTACTTTCCTCGATGATCATTAACTCCAAAATGTCATATGCCACTCAAGCAGGGGATGTCCATTTTTTTTCTCCAATGTTCAAGAAAAGAATATGTACACAATGAACGTGTGTCTCCGAAGTATGATCTTTTTTCAACATCTTGCATAAAACTTGGTGTTGGTAAATATTTTTGAATAACATTCCTGCAGGTCGGCAGTCCTAAACTAGACCATGGTTGTTGGAATCGACCACTGAGGACATGACGAGGAAAGGCACGTTGCTCAGGTGAATCATTCAGCCCCAGGAACCGAGGTTGCTGCT
>CAJQUN010001735.1:0-47820 GCA_907163345.1 Haberlea rhodopensis
ATAGCCACCCCTTGCACCAACTTCAATTGTTGATGTCTTATACAATTTTCAAACTTGCGTCGGTGTTGGAGGACCTTACAATAAATCAAATAACACCTTCACGGTGAAACAACACGAAGAATCAAAAACTCTCACACAAGAAATAAATTACAAACTCCAATACAACACAAATATATGAAGTTTGCAATAGATTTTGATTGAACACAACTTTCTTGTAGTTTATACTCTTGTTTCTTGTCTTCAAATTGATCCAAAACATCCATATTTATAGTGTAGAAGGCTCCCAAGGCTTACTACTACTAGCCGTTGCTACACCTAAGGCTTGAATCACTCCAAAGATCGCCTCACCATCGCCTCTGACGATCTCCATCGCCATGCTCCAACGGTCGCAATCTTGCAAATATCGCCTCAGGCGATCGTCATCAGAAATTCTCATCTCCTCAAACGATCGTTCCTTCGCCTCAAACGAACCATGCATCGCCTCAGGCGTTCTCCTCATCGCCTCAGCTATCTCTCAATGCGCGGAGTCCTCGGCGTCGCTTCAGTCGATGTGCGGGGCGATGTCTCCCTTGGCTGCCATCGCCTGGGGCAATCCGCCCATTTCCTTGCAGATTTGATCTCCTCCAAACAACCACTTTTCAACCATCTAACCATGTACACTAAGTAGACACATTAGTGTAACAAATGCAAGTTTTGTTGATCACCAAAACTCATAAATAATTCAGAGATAAATTAAGCATTAAACTCAACAATGCGTTTAAGGCTCAACACGGCACATAGTTGATCGTGATTATTTTAACAATAAATTTCAGTGTAACACGATTATACCGCAAGTGCACGGTGTCAGCTTTAGTATAGATAGGAAGAATACGGATTGTCGAACCCACAGGGACTAACAAGCAAGTACCAAATAAGATTTCCTTAAACTATATTTAACCTACAATATTTAATTAATAATTAGACTAATAACTAAATTAAACTACTAATCCAACCAAGTCAATCAAAGTAAATGAGAAAATTCTGCTAGAGAAGATTATCCAGACGTCGGCTCACCAATGCAATCCCATAATAATTCTCGATTGAATATCAAATATTTCTAAGCTGACGAGTTTTTCCTAAATTATTCAATATACTGTGGTCAAGTTATATTGAACCTTATTTAACACTCAATATTGCATATGCTTTCTGAAAACTTCTAGCTTCTCTTTCGATTTTGGTAAATCTATAGCTATCACACGGTGTTAGATTTACTTGGTCCATCTCAATATAAACCCAAGGTATGAATTACTAGTTCCATATCACAATATCGTATGGTCAAGTCAATTGCAATACTAGTCAAGTGTTTTTCCTAAAAAATCAACAACACCAACATCAGGCAATTATTAATCTTAGTTGCTTCAAAGGCCAAGCATTAGATGGCATGTAAAAATCATTAGATGACCAATCTTATAATCAAAACATAACAATCATGACATAATTTATAGCAAAACACATGATACTTGATCACTTATTTTTTTAACACTTATTTCTCAGTGTAGCGATTCTACCGCAAGTGCACGGTGTCAAGTTTTAGTATAGTGATATTATAAGTAAGGATGTCGAACCCACAGGGACTAATGTTAAGTACCAAATAAAATTAGTTAAATTATATTTAGCCTACAAAAAAGATGATTAATTAACGAATTAAACTAAAGAATTAAAAACTCAAAACTAACACAATTCCTTTGAAGATGCGAAGGAATTCCGCTCGAGAAATATATCAAGAGGTTCGTTCAATTATGTATCGTCAATGATTGGTTTGTTAAAATAACTTCTTAACAATCAATTCTTAATGTGACGGGTTTCTGAATATAATCAATACACCTCTCTCGAGCTGTGTTGAAACTAGCAGTAAATTGACACTAGTAACTCTCGTTCACTAATACCAATTTAATACCGAATAAATATCTATGAAAACCGTTATCTTTAAATCGTTCAATTTAAAGTGACCACGTATGTGATTTAATCTCTCGATCTAAATCTTAAACATACAACATGAATTATTTGAGCGTATTACAATTTTATCTCTCGATCTCAATTGCAATTCACAAGTTTAATCAAAGGTAGCTAGGCTTTGATAGCATGGAGCATATAAGTCATGAACAAATGATATTGATTCACTTAAACACAACCAAATCAAAGAATCAAACACGAAATCACTTAAAATTGATAGAATAAACCAGATTAAATTCAAATCAAATTCAAATAGATGTTCAATTGTTTCTCAACCTCAAAAACATCAACTAAATATGAAAATCAAATAATCTAGAGTTTAGAAATACGATAAACGTAGGAGGACTCCGTGCGTTGAACGATCTTTCTTCTCCTCGCTTCCTTCCTTGCACTTCAAAGGATTCTTCGACCTTCTCTTGTTCCGGGAGGATGAAAGGCGGCTAAGAATAATTTAGATCTGATTATTCTTCAGAATATGGGGTTCAATTTTCGTGCCTCTTTTCCTTATTTAAAGAGGAGGGGAGATATGGAATTGTTTCCATAAAATCAGACCAAATCAAGAGTTTTATTTTCTGAAAAATCTCCGTCTCGATCGATCGAGCCTTACGTCTCGATCGATCGAGCGTCTTCAGCATCCGAGTCTTCAATTCTCTGCCTCTCTCGATCGATCGAGAAGGATGTTCCGATCGATCGAGATTTCTTCTTCGTTTCTTTTTAACTCTCTGCCAGTGTCGATCGATCGAGATGATTTTTCCGATCGGTCGAGAATTCAAATCCGTTGTTGGCCACAACCTCTGCCTCGCTCGATCGATCGAGAAGCTTGTTCCGATCGATCGAGATTTCCAGAAATCAAAATCTTCATTTATTGGCTTGATTTGATCCGTTTTCTTCCTTGTAGCTTAATTCTTCCATATTCCACCTAGATTCCCGAAACAAGCAAATAAATACCAAAAATCATAACATCTTCACGGAATCTACACGAATATATATACAAATCAAGACCTAAATACGCGTAATAATCAACCCTATCAATACTCAATAGAAATCAATAAAAGAACATCAATCTCATGAAAAACATAAAATCCAAGGTACTGTCTTCCTTCAACCAAGAATCAAAATTGTTTAGCCACTCATGACTAAATAAAAAATAATGAAATTTAATCTAGAAAACATTAACTAAAAGCAAAAGAAAGAATTACTAAGGAGAAGCACGATTCCGGAGAGTCACTTTCGTCTTCGTTCTTCATTCTTCAAGTTGTTCTTCAAAAGTTGAGAGAAAATCTATATTCTAACTCTAAAATATGATGGAATGGTCTGATTTTGAGTCAAAAATCATGCATATATGTTAGGGATCTAATATAGTAAGTAAAAATCTATCCAAAGATGGAAAAATCGAGTTTCCATAAAATTCAGGATTCTGCTGGCGATCGATCGGTGCTGGCTGGCGATCGATCGTCAGCCTTTAATTTTCAACCACAAACATTCGGCGATGGATCGCCATTTTTTCGCCGATCGATCGCGAGTCTTTATTTTTTTGTCTAGTGTGTTTTGGCGATCAATCGCGAATGGTTGCCGATCGATCGCCGAGTCTTTTGTTGGCTCGATTTCTTTCGTTTGGCGACTGATCGCGGCTTCCGTTGTCCACTTTTATGCATTTTCTTAGTCTACTTTGATCCCTTGTCAACTCCAATGCATTTCTTGATCCTTATTCGCCATTGTTAACTCGATTTCTTTGATTTCACATACATTTACACAAATATACGATTAGGTAGTATATGTATCAAATTATCCATCAAAACATACCAAATCGTAGATAATTAAGCGCAATAAATGTGTCTATTTCTAGTCACATCAAACCTTGTCATGTACATATTTTTATTTCCGCTACAAACAACGTTGCCAATGAGATCCTTGTAGAGTTGAATACAAACAAGATAACCAACATGATTGGTAGTGTGAAGCTCAAAATTGTGATAGAGGAAACTTTGGGAGAAGAAAACTGTTCCCGCTTCTCAGTTCCACGCTCCTGAGAGAGTGTTCAGAGGCACAATAATTGGTGGAGAAAAGTTTATTCCTTAAAAAGTTTTCTAACTGTCGGAATTTTTTTGACGTTTTTCAACCCTTTTTGGTTGTTGATAATGAAGTTTAGTCCAATTAGCAGGGTTACAAATGTAAATTTATTTTGGTGTAAGCAAGCGGGACCAAATTCTTTTAGTATAACAGTGTGTTTGGAGAACAAAAAAACAGGTATTTGATGGAATTTGGATTTGCGAATACCATTTTGCATGTTTGGTAGAATAGGAGCTTAAAACGGAATTCGGAATTGAAAAGATTTCAAAGGATTTGGAATAATTAACTCAAATCCTTTAAAAAATGGTGGGATTTGGATTTCGAAACGGGATTCCATTTTCTTTTACCAATATTTGTCCTTCATCATTTTTTAGGATATCATAGATAAATTTTATATTCCATTTATTAAATTATTATTATTTACATAACTTTATATAAAAAATGTTATAAATCGAATAAATATAAAAAAAATTGTTGCTTATATACACAGTGAGCTTAAATTTACAACTTTGTATTTATTTTATAATTTAAAAATATCATAATCATAAATCTTATGTTCCATTTATTTAAATTAATTTGTATACATAATTTATGAATATAACAGAATGAAATCAAATATTTAAAATATAAACATTTATTGTCTATGTATAGACTATAGAGTGATATAAAGTTTTTGCATATATAGACTATAGATAATATATATATATATATATATATATATATATATATATATTAGACAATATAATAAGAGACGAAGGCATTCTACAGTACTCTGAGCCTAAATTTCCCGTAATTTACTGTTGTAAGGAACAGTAACTTCCTTGCTCTCCTTTGGGCCTACTTTTTCTGTTTTGGATCCTCTTGCCAATTTTTTTGTTTTGGGCCTATCGATTAATTTTTTGTCTCGGCTGTATATGTTATGGTGCTCCTAGGTTATTTTGTTTTCACTTGTATTGCTCCTGGCCGCCGCAAAACCAATACTCTTCTTCTCCATCGTTCACTAACATATTGTCTCTACGTGCAAGCAGCTGTAGGCGGCTACCTCGACTTCTCCCACTTCATTTTTCTCAAAGGGTTTCTCAAAGGAGTCGTATAGATCTCGAGTTTCTTCAAATTTCTCTTGTTTTTTCCCTAAACTCGTCGTCGTCTTCTTCGTAATCCCATAAATTTTCACAAACCGACAATGCTGGATCTCAAAACTTGTCATCTTTAGCAACATGGGTGGAGTTTATTCAGAGTTAATGAAGTGTTGTGAAGTGGAGGGGCCATTAAAACTGATCTGGACCATTGACATTCTTCAGGAAAATTCGATGGAGATTCAAGTCATCAAAATATGGGATGTTTTGCCACTGAGAGGACCATGATTCAGAATGGACCGTAGTTTGAAGAATGAGATGATTTTTCATGCTCCTGCAAATGTTGAATACATGATGAAGATGTGTTTTGTTGAATATGAGTATATATCTCCATCTTTTTTAGTGGTCAGGGATTAAAATGTTTTCGAATTTATTTTATATATTTGAAATATTTTAACCTTTTATCTTTGTTTTTTATGATGTTTGCTCAATTATATACATTTTTGAGAGATTAATTTGTGTATAGAAGGTATTATTTAGTTGGAAAATATTTGATTTAAATTTCAGATGTTCTAATTTTCTGTTCGACTTTTGGCATTGAAGGTGATAATATGAAGCTCGAGATTCAGGTTAGTGGTATGTTGGTTACAGTTTAGTGCTTTTTTCTAAATCTTATTTAATTTTTTTCCTGAGGAATCTTTTCAACTTATGATTATGCATGAAGCTGTTTTATCCAACACTTTAAATGATTTTTTGTAGATTTTCATGGAAGTATGCGGGGATTTTCTTTGTATCTGCAGAAAAATCTCGTGTATTGGTTGTCTGTGTTCATATTATTGTTTGGTTTTGTTTTCTTATTTAATCGCTTCTGGGGAAGCACGACCACTTCCTTTCTTCTTGGATATACAGCGTATTTTTATGGTTTTGGTGAGTTCTTTTGCGCATCTTTCGGTCATGTTTTATGTTCGGCGTTTGGTATTGAAGGTGATGGTGGCTCGAGGTTTGGCATTGAAGGTGATGGTAGCTCGAGATTCATGATACGAAGCTCGAGATTCAGGTTTTAGTGATATATTGGTTTCAGTTTAGTGATTTATTTTTTAAATCTTTACATAGTTTTTTTCTGAGGAAGCTTTTAAACTTAGGATTATGCATTAACCAGTTTTATCCAATGCTTTAAAGGATTTTTTACTTCTTTTTTGTGTGTAGATTTTCACGAAAGTATGCTGGAGTCTGTAAGTGATTATATTAGAATTTTATGGACCACATCATACTCGAGTATGTATTGACTGCCTGTTGAGTGTTGACATCATGATTGTTAGCTGTTCAGAGCAGATTTCTTGTAGAGAATTTTAAGTTGTTTGTTCATATTGTATAATCTATATTTTCAGAAAGATTAATTGACACGACTTATCATGAACCCAATGAATAAATGCATATTATATTGGATAAAGACAAGAAAATAAATAATTTCAATTTGTGACAGGTATTGGAATGACAAAGGAGGATTTGATCAAGAATTTGGGAGCGATCACTAAATCTGGAACTTCAGGTGTGTGTTTGTATTATATGATGACTCAACAGTTAATGATTGCACGTTACTTGAAACCAGCTACAGATCAGATTATCCATGGTTTAAATTTTCAACAACTGTTTTCTAGATAACGTTTGTAGAAAAAAATGGTGATCCTAACCTTATCCTTATCGAGCAATTTGGTGTTGGTTTCTACTCTGTAAATCTTATGGCTGACTACGTTGAAATGAATAGCAAAAATAATCATGATAAACAGTATGTTTTGTAGTTATGTTTTCATATATTTATTAGGTTATCACTATCAGGTATTTTCTTTTGGTAAATTATCTTCAATTTCATGATTGTTTGAGATTTTAATTTTTCACAGGCAAGTATGGGAGTCAAAGGCTGATAGGGCATTAGCCATTTTTGTTGACTTCATATTGTCATTATCCTTGCGTTACAATTTTATTTCCTGTAGGGGAATGTATATATTCATTTGTATTTTTTTTTTGGGTTTATTGTAATTAATCTGATGTTTCATCATATTTGCTATGCTTTTTGTTGTTGCGTTCTAGGAATTGGTCAAAAGGTATTCTGAATTTGTCAACTTCCCGATGCCACCTCTGGCTAGCAAAGAAGTGGGTGATGGGGCCCCTGCTGAGGAAGATGAGTCAAATGATGAGGGGAAAACATGTACGATAGATCGCCTGTGTCTTCTTCTAAATAGTTGTGCATATTTTGTTACCTATGTCCAACTTTACGTAATTTTTAAGTTGATTTTTTCCTGGTGATTACTCATTTTCTCACCAAATACTGTATTAACAGGTGAAAGTAAATCATCTGAAGGGATGAAGGGGAGGAAGACAATGCGGAGCAAGAAGAGGACCCAAGTCGAAGAACGTATAGTAAACTGCATCCCCTTAATGTTAATCATAGTTTCTAAAAACTTATTTGCCCTCCTTTCTTCCGGGTTTCTCACACATCTACTTGTGTTATTTCCTTATTTCAGACTTGCCATTTTCTATCGATTTCCGGAACCTCCTCCCGATGAAGGTACGGTCTCAGCTCTGACAAACGCTACTTCCTACAAGTCAAGACGTATCCCTCTCGAAGGTCGGTCTATACGCCTCGGTCCCATACTATTATCTGTTTGGATTTACGCACAAACACAAATATGTTTAGGTTTTTCCACTATGCATTAGCATGTGACTATATTCAATAGAAACATGGTTATGCCAACTCTATTCAATTGTTGCAAGGTTCCCTTTTTTAGAATAAGCTGCAAGGATCTCTATAGAATAAGCTGCAAGGTTCGATTTTTATTTTAACCTTTTTAAAACCACAACCCTACCCATTTATTTATTACTGCCCAACAAAAATAGTAAATCAAGTTATAAATTCATTGCGAATAAATGGATTATTATCCTGGACTTCAGGTGTCTCTACTATGATGAATTCCTCGTTACTTTATGTTTTACATCTTTGCTATGGAAGGCCCTGCTATACAATCATACATTCTGCAATTGGACAAAATATATAATTTTAATTAAAGGTCCATAGGTTAGCAGTAGTGGAGAACCACTGAACAAGGAGCATACCTACATCTTTTTTATATTTATTTATTTATCTAAGCAACAAGTTTTGTTAAATGCCAAATATATATCAGATTAGCAATTCAAATTTATTAAAGAAATATCAAACGAAAAGTAAAAAAACTAAGAGCTTTAACACAGCAACCATCTATGGGATAACCTTGCTCACCTTTTGACTACCTGTCATTTTACTTTTCTTATCATATCCTATGATGTTCATGATTTGAGTAATCTTCAGTGTTTTATTCATGGTTTACTATGCTCTTTGAAATGGCTATAGTGCTGCCAAATAAGTGGCCAACTGGCACCGCGCCTTGCGCGGAGCCAAACGAACTAGTATATATATAAATGGAAAGTGATATAAAGTTTTTGCATATAAAAAGTGTTATGAATTGTGAATGGTACAATAAATGGAACCGGACAAATAAATAAATAGAGGAATTATTTAGTCTGTAAAATTTATTGTTTCTCTAGAGATAGTTCTAACAAAAAAAAAATTTTATCTATTTATTTTTTGGGGCTCGTAAATTGAACTGATTTACAACACATGAAAGTGGATGAGAAATATATTTACCTTGTCTGTAGTTTGTTTGTTTGATGGTATTTCTATAATTTAATGTAATTATCAAGTTGGCTACTCTCTAGTTTATATAATTAACTTATGTTAAAAAAAAAAGGATAAGAATAAAAAAGAAGGGAAATAATTGCACATTTAAGTTTTTTCTCCAATTAAAATAACAATTTCCTCTCGGTTACTGGAGTGAATATTTGAATCTGAAAATAGACAATCACACAACCATCCTTAGGTACTTTGATCGTCCAGCGAATGGGTGTTTTCCCGAGGAAGAAATTCACATGTAGAATCAATGTAGGACAAAATGGGATTGTGATCGAGAAATTAATCCCCACGATGGCCGGCGTTTCATAACCAAAATGGCGAAGGCCATTGTAAATTTCCCACCTCGAACGCTTGTTGATCTAGAACGTCGATGATTACCGTTATCACGGTGGAACGAACTATTTTTTGTCTACAATAAAAAGAAACGACCGATTTCTCAAAAAAAAAAAAAAAACAGAGAAACGGCCGATTTAACAATTGCCCAACTTTTTTTTGAGTTCAATTGCCCAAATTTTTCGGACGTCTTCTGTGTGTGTCTGGATACAAAGATACGAAACATGGGAGAGAGTGTGTCTAGAGACGATCAAATATTTATCATTTGGGGCCCAATATTAATAATACCAATAGCTTCTCCACTCAAATCTGATGCAACATTTTTCTTTTCTAATTTGAAGTCATGGGTTATTAATTTAGAAACTAATATGTTTTTTTTGCTGGGTAAAGTAGAAAGGTTTAGAAAATAATATGTGCTAATGACTGTTTCATAAATATAAAAATTGGATATATGTTTATTATTTAATAAGTATTTTAAAATATCCTTTTGTTTTTAAAAATATTTAAGTAAATAATGATAAATTAAATTAAATTTATTAGTGTTTTATATAAAAGTTGTTAAGCATCTCCAATTGGTGTTAAATTGTTCGAGTTTAAGAGTTAATGAGTTGAATATCAGTTTTATATTTGGAGGCGAAATTGGGCTATTTTAAAGCTAATGATGTGCAAAAATAGAGTTTTGAATTGAAGATCTTAATATTTTTTTCAAAAAACTTAAACAGTCAAAGAAAAACACCGACCACCTTTTTCATTGTAACATATTATTATGCCTTCACGTAACTTGGCAGTTTCCAATGATTTGTTATTTTCTTAAAAATAATCTATTTAAATATTCATATATTTAAATAAATTTTAGAAAATATTTTTATTTTTTAATTTTTTTTAACAAAAATAAGCGACGTGTTCCGTGAAATGACATTAGAACTGGAGCAACGACCACCGCGACCGCGTTGGGAACCATGTTCTAGACTCGGAGCTGATTTTTTAAGCAAGCTTTTGATTTACAATCCCGAAGAGAGAATAACATCAAAGGATGCTCTCAATCACGTTTGGTTTACAGAAGAATCATGATGTGATGCTGTTGTATTCTAGGAGTAAACCATTTTTTTTTTTGCGCTTTTTAGTTTGGTTTATACACAGGTTTGAAACTGGGAACTCATGTAATATATTTTAGCTTATAAAACAGTTGCTTCATTGTTGAGTGATAGATTGTATATTTTTTTACTCAAACTGATACCCCGATATCCAGTGTGGTTCGAACCTGAACTCTATGGGCTCGACCCAGGTCGGCACTCGAGGAAGACCTCTAGCTCGGCCACCCGAGGCCGGCACTCGATGATGACCTCAGCTCAGCCTCGAGGAAGACCTACATCTCGGCTCAGTCTCATAGACACTAGAGACTATCCTACCTTGGTCCGTTTAACGCCTTGGTCCATTTTTCTTTTACTAGGCCCGTTATCCTACTATTTATTAGCCCATTGTAGGCCCATTTATCCTTAATATAAATAGTGAAGGATCAGTAGGGTTAAAGGGTCGCATCTTTTTCTTCTTTCCGAGCAGCCCTCTCGGCGGGGCCCTCTTTCTCCTCCACCATTTTCGTTTCTTAGCTCATTCATGTAAAGAAAATATGTAAATCACTCATGTTTATAGTGGAATTTATACTGGACTAGATCCCGTGGTTTTTCCCCATATTTTGGGGTTTTCCACGTAAAAAATCTGGTCTCGTTTATTTTTTGTATAATATTTTGTGCTTGGAAGAAATACACGTCCACCCTACCAAAATTCCAGGTAACAATTGGCGCCGTCTGTGGGAACGTGAGCTCACGACGTTGAGATATGGGGAGGAGAAGAATGTTCTGAGGGTTCCATCTCTGTTGCAAGATGGGTTTTCTAAGTTCTGGAGAAGAAAAACCTTTGGTAAGCGGCGGCGGACCAGGCGGGTTTGATGTAAGGGGAAAATGTTTTGGTTATTGGGGTGCAGTTTTGTATGAAGGTTGCTATGCTTTTGGGTGCACTCGAAGAAACGCCAGTTTAATGATTCTCGAGATGCTACGCCAGGCCTCAGATCTCTGGGGATACCTCTTCCCCCTAGCCAACCACATTTTTTGGAGAATGTAGCTGCTTTAGCATTTGGTTTTTGGGGGCATTAGGAGCTTTTGTTGCTGGATTGGAGCTTGAGTAAATGTGGCAAAGTCCAAATCAATACCTCACGTCGCGCCATATCAGCTCGGCCAAATGAACTCCACCTCGGCCAAATGAGTTCCACCTCAGTCACCTCGGCCTCAGCTCATCCCCCTCCACCTCAGCTCATCCACCTTGGCCAAATGAGCTCCACCTCGGCCAGCCTCAGCTCATCCACCTCGGCCAGCCTCAGCTCATCCACCTCGGCCAGCCTCAGCTCATCCACCTCGGCCAAATGAGTTCCCCTCGGCCTCAGCTCATCCACCTCGGCCAAAGGAGAACTACCTCGCCGTATGAGGAGCTCGGCCTCGTGCATGTGAGCTCGGCCTCATCGACCTCAGCTCATCCACCTCAGCCAAATGAGCTCCAACTTGGCCTCAGCTCATCCACCTCGGCCGTATGAGCTCCAACTCGGCCTCAGCTCATCCACCTTGGACGTACGAGCTCCAACTCGGCCTCAGCTCATCCGCCTCAGCCAAATGAGCTCTAACTCGGCCTTAGCTCGGCCAAATGAGCTCCACCTCCACCGTATGAGTCCAGCTCGGCCTCAGCTCGTCCACCTCATCCGTATGAGCTCCACCTCGGCCTCAGCTCATCCACCTCGGCCGTATGAGTTCCAGCTCGGCCTCAGCTCATCTACCTCGGCCGTATGAGCTCCACCTCGGCCTCAGCTCGGCCAAATGAGCTCCACCTCGGCCGTATTAGTTCAGCTCGGCCTCAGCTCATCCACCTCGACCGTATGAGCTCCACCTCGGCCCCAGCTCGGCCAAATGAGCTCCACCTCGGCCGTATGAGTTCAGCTCGGCCTCAGCTCATCCACCTCGACCGTTTGAGCTCCACCTCGGCCAAATGAGCTCCACCTCAGTCACCTCGGACTCAGCTCATCCACCTCTGCCAAATGAGCTCCACCTCGGCCAGCCTCAGTTCATCCACCCCGCTCATCCACCTCGGCCAAATGAGCTCCCCCTCGGCCTCAGCTCATCCACCTCGGCCGTATGAGTTCAGCTCTGCCTCAGCTCATCCACCTCGACCGTATGAGCTCCACCTCGGCCTCAGCTCGGACATGAGTTCCAGCTCGATATCATCCATGTGAGCTCGGCCTCATCGACCTCAGCTCATCCACGTCGGCCAAATGGGCTCTAACTCGGCCTCAGCTCGGCCAAATGAGCTCCACCTCGACCGTATGCGTCCATATTGGCCTCAGCTCATCCACCTCGGCCGTATGAGTTCAACTCGTCCTCAGCTCATCCACCTCGGCCGTATGAGTTCAACTCGGCCTCAGCTCATCCACCTCGGCCGTATGAGTTCCACCTCGGCCTCAACTCGGGCATGAGTTCCAGCTCGACATCATCCATGTGAGCTCGGCCTCGTCGACCTCAGCTCATCCACCTCGGCCAAATGAGCTCTACCTCGACCGTATGAGTTCCAGCTCGGCCTCATCCATGTGAGCTTGGCCTCATCCACCTCAGCTCAGCCTCAGCATCGGCTTAAGCCTAACGGTTGTTCTTGACTTTGACACTCAAGCCTTCGGGCCCTAACTTACGGTTCTTCCTGTCCAACTGATATTTGAATTGCGTATACATATATTTGTGCAGTGCTATTTTATTATATTTCAGGACAGGATAGCCCGCCCGGGCATGCAACCTAGCAGTAAGCCCCAGTTTCGACAGACTGGGCATGCAATCTAGCAGTAAGCCCCTATTACGCCAGTTTGGGCATGCAATCTTGCAGTAAGCCCCTACACAGGGGTTCAGCTCGGGCATGCAATATTGTAGTAAGCCCCTACACAGGAGTTCAGCTCGGGCATGCAGTCTCGCAGTAAGCCAATATATGACAGCCCGGGCATGCAATCTTGCAGTAAGCCCCTAGTACGACAGATTTGGCATGCACCATCTCGGGATCTTTATTGGTTTTGGTATCCGGGTGAACTTATTCGGATGTGGTGTATTGATGTGGGTGTTCGGGAGTGGTGTGTGAATGTTGGAGTTGAGATGAGGAGATATGCCATGGTCCGCCCAGGCATGCGTGGATATGGTCTGCCCAGGCACACTAGATGGGGATATATGCTATCGTCCGCCCAGGCATGTGTGGCTATGGTCTGGGCACACTAGTGAGGAGATTATGTCATGGTCCGCCCAGGCATGTGTGGCTATGGTCAGCCTAGGCACACTAGATGAGGAGATTATGTCATGGTCTGCCCAGGCATGTGTGGCTATGGTTAGCCCAGGCACACTAGATGAGGAGATTATGTCATGTGATAGTGTTGATTATTACGCGTATTTGGGCTTTGATTTATATATATATTCGTGTAGATTCTTGGAAGATGTTATGCTTTTTGGTATTTATTTGACTGTTTCAGGAATCTTGGTGGAATGTGGAAGAATTGAGCTACAAGGAAGAAAACGGATCAAATCAAGCCAATAAATGAAGAATTTGAGTTCTGGCATTCTCGATCAATCGGAACAGGAGGTCGATCGATCGGAAGAGGCAGAAGTTTTGACCAACAAAGAAAAGAGACTCTCGATCGATCGGAAATTTGTTCTTGATCGATCGAGACTGGCAGAGATTTGGCAAGAAAATGTGAAGAAATCTCAATCGATCGGAAGCCTCAACTCGATCGATCGAGAGAGGCAGAGAAAGTCAGACTCGGAAGCTAAAGGCGCTCGATCGATCGAGACTTATGCACCGATCGATCGAGACGCAGAATTTTCAGAATTTTAAAAGCTTGATTTGGTTTTGATTTTTGGAAACTCTTCCATATCTCCCCTCCTCTATAAATATGGGAAGTAGGGCACGAAAATTGCATCCATTATTCAGAGTATAATCAGAACTAAATAATATTCTTTAGCTGCCTTTCATCTCCGAAGAACAAGGCAAGAGAGATCCTTTGAAGTGCAAGGAAGGAAGCGAGAGAAGAAAGATCGTTCAACGCACAGAGTCGCTCATACGTTTATCGTATTTCTAAACTCTAGATTAATTTGATTTTCAGATTTGATTTGATGTTTTTGAGGTTGAGAGACGATTAATCATCTTATTAATTTGATTTGAATTTAATTGAGTTTATTTTATAAAGTTTAAGGAATTTTGTGTTTGAATATTTGATTTTGTTGTGTTTGAGTGGATTGATTTCTTTTGTTCATGAATTATATGCTTCATGCTATCAAAGCCTAGCTACATTTGATTGAAATTGTGAATTATAATTGAGATCGAGAGATGAAATTATAATACGCTAAAATAATTCATGTTGTATGTTTAAGATTTAGATCGAGAGATTAAATCGCATACGTGGTCACTTTGAATTGCAAGATTCAAAGTTAACGGTTTTCATAGAGATTTATTCGGTATTAAATTGGTTTAAGTAAAATAGAGTTACTTACGTCAATTTAATATTAGTTTCAATATAGCTCGAGAGAGTGTATTGATTATATTCGAAAATCCGTCACCTTAAGAATTGATTGATTAGTAATTGTTTTAACAAACAAATCATTGACGATACACAATTGAACGAACATCTTGATAGAGTTCTTGAGCGGAATTCCTTCGCATCTTCAAAGGAGTAGTTTTATTTTTGAGTTTTTAATTCTTTAGTTTAATTAGTTAATTAATCATCTTTTTCGTAGGCTAAATATAATTTCGCTAATTTCATTTGGTACTTATACGTTACTCCATGTGGGTTCGACATCCTTTCTTTTTAATCACTATACTAAAACTTGACACCGTGCACTTGCGGTAGAATCGCTACAGTGAGAAATAATTGTTTAAAATAAAGGCGATCATAATGGTCCGCACAGGTAAAAAATATTGTCATGGTCAGCCCAGACAAAGGCATACTGACATGGTCCGCCCAGGTAAAGATATAGTCATGGTCCGCCCAGACAAAGCCTTATTGCCATGGTCCGCCTAGGCAAAGATAGATTGTCATGGTCCGTCCAGATAAAGATTGATTGCCATGGTCCGCCTAGACACGGTTTTATTGCGTAGTATGCCCGGGAGTTCAAATCAGACGAGAACCACTCGCTCATATTTATTATCTGGAGTCCAGACCGGACATGTCTTATCTGCTCAGGTCGGCCCAACCAAGATAAACATAGGCTCCCGATCACCTTTGTCAGCTCAGAATTCTCGATTATAGTAGCTTCAGTTCGGATTCTTACTGCTCAGTACGACCTGCTATTGTTGACATGAACTCTTAGTGCTAGGATTACGCCGGTTCCTTGTATGGCTATACGAGCCGCCTATTTTACCAAGGATCGGCATTCGAATTGTCATGGCTCTACCGACAGCATGACTTGGGCTCGACCCAAGTCGGCACTCGAGGAAGTGATCGCTTTTATTTAAACAGTAATTTCTAGCGATTCTACCGCAAGTGCACGGTGTCAAGTTTTAGTATCATGAGCTAGAAGTAAGGATTGTCGAACCCACGAGGACTAGTAGTAATTACCAAATTTAACTAGCGTTCTATATTTAACCTACGAATGTGTTTAAAAGATTAACTAATTTACTCAACTCCAATATTAAACCGCACCACAAAGAATTAAGATAATAAACAGTAGAGATAAATATCGAGACTTCGGTTCACTTGAGTAATCCCCCACAATTTACCTACTAGTTCTAATTAAAATTAATGCATCTAAGGTGACAAGTTTTCCGGTTATATCCAATATACTCTCTCGAGCTATATTAAACCTAACACTGAATTGCAGTAAGTAACTCTCGTTCACTTATTTAACAATTCAATGTTTCATACGTTCTATGAAAACCCCTAGCCTTCGATTACTAGATATCTATAGTTATCACTCGTGTATTTGAAGTCTTCTCTCGATCTCGGTCTGAAATCCATGGTTTATGTTATTGGTTCCGTTTTACAATATCATCTCTCGATCTCAATTGTAAACTAACAACATTCAAAGAGTAGCTAATCCTTTAAAAGCATTAAAAGCATAACATAAACTCAAAAATAACAATAACTCAATCAAAAACTAGAATTAAAACTGTGGGTTCATACACAAGATCCCCTTGTCTCGATAACAAACTTAGCCTAGCATATTAACGGAAAAACAACGTTTTATAACATCTAACAACATTATAAACATTGGAATTTGAAAATAAAACTAAACAAAAGTTCAAAAATACTAATAAACACTCGATGTTGAATCGTGCGTCGATCCGTTGTTCCCGTCTCTAGCTGCGTTCCTTTGAATCGTCTTGAATCAATCTTCTTTTCCAATGGGTGGCTGCCTATCCAGAGGTGAAAGAACCCCTCTAATGTCCTAAAAACTCCTTTTTATATGTCCCCTCACGAGCCCAAAGAAATTCTGGTACCTAAAATAGCCCAAAATTTAATTAAGGAAGTTTTTAAGTCTGGGACTCTGCACGCGATCGATCTCTTCAATTGTGACGATCGATCGCCTTCAGCTTTTTCTCCTCGGCGATCGGTCTCTCAAGATAGGCGATCGATCTCCTATATGTTCTGCCCTGAGGCGATCGATCGCCTGATTTGTTGCGATCGATCGCATATCGCTTGAAAATTCCATGAGCTCTCTAGCTTCAGGCGATCGATCTCTTGTGATAGGCGATCGATCGCCCGAAGTTTTTATCATTTTTTAAGTCATTTTCACATCTTTTCCCATGGATTGCCTCGTCATGTCATAGTTCCACCTTCTAGTCCATAAAACGGGGTTTTTCCAGTATTTCTTGCACTTCTACTGGATTCCTGGAAATACAACAAAACACAACCAAAAGTATAAATTCTTCCAAGAATCACTATAAAAATCGCAAGAAATATATGCAAATATAAGTGTAAAACACTTATCAACTCCCCCAAACTTAGCTCTTGATCGTCCTCGAGCAAGAATAGAATCAAAAACAGTGAATTCACAACAGATAAGTGACATGGATCATTTCGTGCTCATATGTTTATCTCAGAACTTTTACTCATACCACAACAAAGAATCCTTCAAATTGTTGGACACAAAGTGTTTTCTCTTTAAGTCAAATAACAATTTCAAACTCGGAATGTGTGTGTGTGCTGTTGTCAATCCCAAGTATCATACAATCCTCATAGATCAAACTGTGTTAATCAATAACAATCAAGATTTTTCATCGAGAATCTCATATACCTAGTTTTCAAGCACTTCTCCACTAATATAATCAATTCATAGACTTGGATCAAAAGGACTTTTAAAGCTTATAATGTTAGGCCTTTTGGTGTCGTTTACAAAGAAAAGATAGGATAAGTGCAAGGAAGAGAGTATATCATGTAAAGTTCATTTTTATGCATCACATATCGGATTTCTCTTCTTTTCTTTTAGCCTTGCCCGCTTTGGGTCTTATTTACTCGATTTTTTCGTTTTTTTTTTTCAATCAAGGCTTTCTCTATCCTTTCTTTTTCTCATTCATAAATTCTTTTCTCAATAAGCTCATCAAATATATCCATTTATGTGCATCTAATGAGATTCATCATACTCCCTTGGGTTGAAGATAAAATCTTTCATTTTTTTGGCTAAACAAGGTAGGTATAATGAGTTTATCAACAAATGTCGAATGGTGGCTAATTTCCATTCTTATTCAATCAAGCTCAAAGTTGGACAGTAGGGAAAGATGTAAATAAGGTAGGCTTGAAAGGCTCAAACGTTCCAAAGATCGCCTAAATCATATCCAAGTCTAGTTCATAATTATAAAAATTTCGCCTCAAAGTGCCATCATCAAATAGGTTCTATGAATACTCTAAGATGCTCAAGACATGTCATCAAGTTCACACATATCATCACTACTTCAAATGTAATCAACAAGTTCATGACTCAGTGTGCTCAAATTATTCCTCATTTTCAACATGTCAACTCAACTCAAAATATTCACAACATGTTTACAATCATCAAGATTCAAGTCATAAGTAGAGTAAACTAATGTCATCATAGCATGGAGTCACTACTTTAATCCAATTACACTAAAAACAACTTTCCATGCTCTTCATCGGACTCATCAATATTAAGCTAAAATCATAGATTTCACAGCAGTAGACATGTTCAGACGCGCAATTAAACAAATTAAGACTCAGACTCAACACCATGCACACCCCAAATATAAGCAAAAATACAATCCTTAACTCCACAATATCAAATACCAGTTCAACAACTCAACTGCTCCCCCAAACTTAAGTAATACATTATCCTCAATGTAGTGAACCAGAATAAATAATAGTACATCGTAATACCTGTGGTGACAATCGTCAGTGGTCGTCACCCTCATCCGCATCAGCATCGCCATCATCATCATCCTCGTCAGCGGTGGGTGGCGGGTATGGCTAGAGAATGGATGGCAGTGGAAACGCCAAGTCTGGATGGGCCTGTGCTGCGACTGTGTGCCAGTCGTATGAAAAACGCAGAAACTCACGAAGCTCAAGACGCATATCATATTGATTGTGCAACATCTCCTCTTGATTGCGTCGGAGCTCTTGTTGCCCATCGCGCACCAATCGCTGTTGCAATTTGAGTGCCCTAAGCTCATCCTCTAAAGATTGAAATCTTTGAGCATTGGTGGTAGGATGAGCTATTGGAGAATGGCCACGAGGAGCTCGTCGATGTGAAGACTGGGGCTGTTCCGGATCATTTGAAGGCCCTGGTACAAACTCTGGCTCCGACGGTGGTCTAGGAAGGCGAAGTGGCATAAATGGCACACTTGTTTCCTCATAAGCCTCCCAAGGTACTTGTTCCTGACGGCATAGCTCAGTGACTAAAGATGGAAAGGGTAGACCAATCGTGGTAGAGGCTTCCACCGCTAATTTCCTGGAGGAGTAGATGATGCTCCCAATATCCACCGACCGGCGTGTCATGATAGCGAAGACCAACATCGCTCTCTCCTTGGTAACCACGGCAATGTGAGTAGATGGAAGGACTCGATGAGAGATAAAGGTAAACCAGATGTCTGCCTCTGGTTTCAACTGAGTTTTCTTGCAATGTCTGATCTGCCCCTCCGAATTTAGTATCCATTCTGCCACTTCCCCACAGATGGTCTCAATCACTTCATTATAGTCAAGGTGGTGATGCAAATAAGCCGAGTATTCATCGTCTCTTATATCCGGCATCTCATATATGCGATTGATGCGTTCGCTAAGAAAAAGAAACTTCTTCCGCCGAATAGTCAGATATGGTCCGTTCGCTTCGACTTTAAAGTTGGCATAGAATTCCTTGACTAAGGGGATGACTGCATGACACGGGGGTGACACAAAGCGCAACCATCCGCGGTGCTCCGCCTCTCGGAGGATGGACGAATCGGGTGAGTCATTTCCATTCCCCTCTCCCTGACCAAAGGCCTAGCATGCCATTTTTCATAGAATTCAGATGCGGCATGATTGGCAAAACGAGTCGTGTCATAAGTCGGGGTGGGGGATGAAGAGGAAGCCCCTCGTCTTGGCTTCTTTGTAGGTGCCATGCTATGAGATATATGAAAACGACAAGCAATGCCTCAATAAGTTCCTACAAAGTCCAACTTGCCTCACACCACTTCCAAGAAGTTACTAAGCACCACCAAGCCTCAACAACATCAATACTAGCAAGCTTCTAACACCAATCTCCAAATTAACTTTCCTACCAACAAAGAATTCAAATCCTTTCCAACTTTTCCCAAATATCTAGTAATTAAGCATGACCCGGAAATCTCAAGCCAAGTTATGAATTTCGAAACTTTGATGGAGTGTGGTCCTTGGCTTGGAGTAATCTCCCCTTGGTGCTTGAATGGCCACCCGATCTTGTAATCTGTAGAAGAAATTTGCACAACTTAGCCAATAGTAGTGGAGAGGAAAGGAATTGGCGATTATATGAAGAATTGAGAAGAGATTTGGAAGGAAATTGGGAATTTGAGGATTTGGGGATTTAGGGATTAGGGATTTGAGAGGAAGGGTTGTGGTGAAAATGTGCTGAGTGATGGAATCTGATCTTTTTAAAAATCAAAATTCGCGACAGGCGATCGATCGCCTGTGTCCAGTAGCATTTTTAAAATTTTTTGCGTTTAGGCGATCGATCGCCTAAAAATAGGCGATCGATCGCCTACCTCCAGTAGCATTTTTTTGAAAATTTGAGCTCAAGGCGATCGATCGCCTCATGTTAAGCGATCGATCGCCTAAATCCAGTAAGTTCTTTTCAGATTTCTGGTGGAGGCGATCGATCGCCTACCTCCAGTAGGCTTTTTTTTTTTTTTCTAAAAAAAAACTAAAATCCAAACCAAAGTCAAGAAACTATTTACTAAATTCAAAACGAAGGAGAAGGAAGAAAAATTAGTTCTTGATTTATAGTCCCAAGCTGGACTTCTTGCGTCTGTAGCTTCATTCAACAAAATGGATAGTGGTGCACTCCGGTATACTGAAATCATGCCCAGTGGTAGTGCTTCAATCGTTGTGCATTCACTGTGAACGTTCCCTTGGTTGGATCATAGAGCTCGATTGCACCCGAGGAAACACCTTGGAAATACGGAATGGTCCGGACCAACGAGATTTAAGCTTGCCTGGAAACAGCCGTAATTTGGAGTTAAATAATAACACCATATCTTCTTCCTTGAAATCACGTTGACTGATCCTTGCGTCATGCCATTTTTTTGTCTTTTCTTTATAGATCTTGGAATTCTCGTATGATTGGTTCCGAAACTCTTCCATTTCGTTCACTTGGAGGAGACGGTGATCACCTGCAGCAGTTAAGTCGAAGTTTAGATTTTTTATTGCCCAATAAGCTTTATGTTCCAGTTCAACAGGAAGATGACATGCTTTTCCAAAAACCAACCTGTATGGTGTGGTGCCAATAGGTGTTTTATATGCAGTTATATATGCCCATAAAGCATCATCTAACCGTAAGGACCAGTCTTTTCGAGAAGTATTGACAGTTTTTTCTAAAATGCGTTTTACTTCCCTATTCGACACTTCCACTTGCCCACAAGTTTGTGGATGGTAAGGTGTTGCAACTTTGTGGGTGACTCCATATTTTCTTAAGAGTTTGTCAAAACGTTTGTTGCAAAAATGTGACCCACCGTCACTAATGATTGCCCGAGGGGTGCCAAATCGAGTAAAAATATGTTTTTTCAAAAACTGCACCACCACTCTAGCATCATTAGTGCGAGACGCTGCAGCCTCAACCCACTTTGACACATAATCGACCGCAACTAGTATAAAGTAGTGTGAACATGAAACTGGAAATGGTCCCATAAAATTGATGCCCCAAACATCGAACAATTCACATTCAAGAATGTTGTTCAAAGGCATCTCCTGTCTCCTAGAAATGTTACCAGTTCGTTGACACCTTTCACAAGCTGAAACATACATGTATGCATCTTTAAATAATGTAGGCCAATAAAATCCAGATTCCAGTACCTTGGCAGCAGTTTTGGTTGGACCCATGTGTCCTCCTACCTCGCGATCATGACAATGGCTCAATATAGATGACATCTCCTCCTCTGGAACACACCTCCTGATCATGTTGTCTGCACAAACTTTGAACAGCAATGGTTCCTCCCACATGTAGTGTTTAACATCAGATAAGAATTTCTTTTTTTGATAAAATGTCATTTGTGGGAGGATACCACTAACCAGATAGTTTGCAAAATCGGCATACCAGGGTAGGGCAAGAACTTGAAAGAGCTGTTCATCGGGGAATTTTTCATTGATCTCTTCCACTTCACTATCATGTTTCTCAATCTCAAAATCAATCCTAGATAAATGATCCGCCACTACGTTCTCTACACCCCTCTTATCCTTAATTTCTAAGTCAAATTCTTGCAATAAGAGAATCCATCGGATTAAACGTGGTTTATCATCTTTTTTAGCAAGAAGATATTTGAGTGCCGAGTGATCAGTGTACACAATGACTTTTGATAGACAAAGATAAGAGTGAAATTTATCGAAAGCAAATACTACTGCTAGAAGTTCTTTCTCAGTGGTGGCATAGTTCTGTTGTGCCTCATTTAACGTTCTACTAACATAGTAAATAGTATGAAATACCTTATTCCTTCTTTGTCCAAATACTGCTCCGACAGCTGTGTCACTTGCATCACACATCAACTCAAATGGTATATCCGAGTCAGGTGCTATCAAAATAGGTGTTGTGACCAATCTCTCCTTTAATGTCTCAAATGCCTGCAAGCAATCAGCATTAAAATCAAATGGTGCTTCTTTAGTCAACAATTGAGATAATGGTTTTGAAATTTGAGAAAAATCCTTTATAAATCGTCTATAGAACCCAGCATGGCCTAAGAAACTGCGAATTCCCTTCACTGATACTGGTGGAGGTAGTTCCTGTATCACTTGTACCTTTGCTCGATCCACTTCAATACCCTTTTGGGATATTTTATGGCCCAAGACTATACCTTCTTGTACCATGAAGTGACACTTCTCCCAGTTTAGTACTAAGCTGTTCTCCTCACACCTTGTCAATACGAGATCAAGATTATGCAGACATGCATCAAATGAATTTTCAAACACAGAAAAATCATCCATGAATACTTCTAAAAACATTCCTACCATGTCATGGAATATTGACATCATGCATCTTTGAAACGTAGCCGGTGCATTACATAACCCAAAAGGCATTCTCCTAAATTCAAATGTACCATAAGGACAAGTGAAGGTGGTCTTCTCTTGGTCCTCAGGTGCAATTGCTATCTGATTATATCCCGAATACCCATCTTGGAAGCAATAATAATCATACCCAGCTAGTCTCTCTATCATTTGATCAATGAAAGGGAGGGGGAAGTGATCCTTACGTGTAGCTTCATTCAGTTTTCTATAGTCAATACAGACTCTCCAACCATTGACTGTTCTAGTAGGTATTAATTCATTATTTTCAATGGTAATAACAGTCATACCTCCTTTCTTTGGTACACATTGCACCCGACTCACCCATGCACTATCTGAGATAGGATAGATAATACCTGCATCGAGTAGCTTAATCACTTATGCCTTGACTACTTCTTGCATCTTTGGATTCAACCGGCGTTGTGGTTGCACCAACGGCTTGTAAGTGTCTTCCATCAAAATTTTATGCATGCACATCGATGGGCTTATTCCTTTTATGTCCGCCACTTTCCATGCAAAGGCGTGCTTGTGCTCCCTCAAAATCCTAAGGAGCTTCTCCTCTTCAATACCTGTCAGAGATGAAGACACAATTACTGGTAGCGATTATTATTACCCAAATAAACGTACTTGAGGTGAGTTGGTAGGGTCTTGAGTTCAAGATTAGGTGGTTCTTCAATTGAAGATTTCTGTGGCTTGATGTCCCTTTCTCCCAACTCTCCTAAATTATTGCTTTGACGTCTAATGTAAGGAGGGTTAGCTCGCATCTGAGCAACAATCTCTTGTTCTTCTTCATTCTCAAGCATGTCCTCATCATTAATGAGATAAGCTTCCACTGCATCTTTGCATTTTGTTCGAAATACCTTGTCAGATAACACATCAACATGGTCAATACCAAAACACATATGCTCGTCATGAGGGTGTTTCCTAGCTTTGAAAACATTAAAAGTAACTTGATCCTCCCCTACACGGAGGATCAACTTCCCTTGATGCACATCTATCAGTGCTTTGCCAGTGGCTAAGAATGGTCTTCCCAAGATCAAGGGCATTTCATCGTCTTCTTCCATATCTAACACGAGAAAATCCACCGGGAAAATGAATTTATCCACTTTGACAAGTACATCCTCGATGAGTCCTCGAGGGTAGGTAATAGATCTATCCGCCAGTTGAAGTGACACTGTAGTGGGTTTAGGCTCGCCTAATCCCAACTTCCTGAAAATCGACAGTGGCATTAAATTAATACTCGCACCCAAATCACACAAAGATTTAGTAAATGAAATAGAGCCAATGGTGCAGGGTATAGAGAAACTCCCTGGATCTTTTAACTTAGGAGGCAATTTGTTTTGCACAATCGCTGAACACTCCTCTGTTAAACTTACCGTCTCATGCTCTCCTAATTTCCGCTTATTCGATAAAATTTCCTTCAAAAACTTAGCATAACTAGGCATTTGAAGTAAAGCATCATCAAATGGTATATTGATATGTAATTTCTTAAAAATTTCAAGAAATTTTGTAAAACTTGCATCTACCTTAGCTCTTTTTAATGCAGCGGGAAAAAGAGGTGGGATTTGTACCTGCATTGGTGGTGTGATGAGTGTCTTGATAGAAGACTTACCTTTATCTTCAACGTCTGCTTCAGTCTGTTCACTTTCCTCTATTTGTACGTCCTCAGCTTCCTCTTCTCCTCAATAGGTGATCCGGTCTGCTTACCACTTCTCAATGATACAGCCTCTACTTGCTCCTTTGGATTTTTCTCGGTATCGCTAGGCAAGGTCCTTGCATTCTTCCTGACAAAATATTCACCAACTGTCCCACTTGAGTCTCCAAGTTCTTTATTGATGCATCCTGGTTTTGCATTCTATTCTCCTTTGATGTAATAAACTTGGTCAGCAACTCTTCCATACTCGGCTTTGATGTATAACCCGGTGGAGGTTGTGGATTCAAACCATTCTTTTGGTTAGACCAAGAGAAGTTTGGATGATTCCTTCACGGTTGGTTATAATTGTTGGAGTAAGAGTTACCCTGTTGTGGCCTGTTTCCTACAAAGTTAGCATTTTCAGTAGATTGTACAAAAGGATTACCTGCTTGGCATTCCGTGCTCTGATGGTTGCCTCCACATAAATCACATATGACTACTTGAGCTTACATCGCTGTCATGCTCAAGCTATCCATTTTCTTATGCAATGCCTCCAACTGAGCTTGTATTGATGTCACCTCATCAACTTGATGCATCCCAATCGGTCTTTTGGGCACATTCCTTTCGGACTGCCACTGGTAATTGTTGGATGCCATCTCTTCCAAGAGAGTGTAAGCTTCCTCAGGTGACTTTCTCATAATCGTACCTCCTGCTGCTGCATCAATCATGGATCTATTAGCAGAAAATAAACCATTGTAAAATGTTTGTACCTGAAGCCAAATCGGAAGGCCATGATGTGGGCATCTTCGAAGTAGATCCTTGAAGCGCTCCCAAGCTTCATACAGTGTCTCCGGATCATGTTGCACGAATGTGGTGATATCATTGTGCATCTTAGCTGTCTTGGAAGGGGGAAAGTATCTTGATAGGAAGGCTTGAGCCATCCCCTCCCAAGTAGTGATCGACCCTGCAGGCAATGAATTCAACCAGCTCTTAGCTTTATCATTTAAAGAAAAGGGAAAGAGACGTAACCTGATGGCGTCGTCAGTGACACCATTGTGCTTGAACGTGTCGCATATCTCCAAAAAGTTGGAGATATGAGCATTAGGATCATCAGTAGGTGATCCTCCAAATCGCACAGAGTGTTGAATCATCTGAATTATGGCAGGCTTGATCTCGAAGTTATTATCCTGTATCCTTGGTCTTGTGATGCTAGACATGGTGCCTTGAAAAGATGGTTGTGCATAGTCCATCATGGACCATATAATTGGCACTTCATCATTGTGTTGTTCACCATTCCCTCGATTAATCTCAGCCATCTCTCTTGTTTCTTTCCGAAGTCTTCTGCAAGTTCGTTCAATCTCTAAGTCGAGTGGCTCTAATATAGGTCTGTCACTTGTAGCATGCACTACAAAGACAACTCCCTGCAAAATTCAACACAACGAAGAAAGAACAGTAATGAAATCGTATAAACCGTAATAAAAATAATTATAAAAGAAAAAAAAATGGCTAAATTATAGTCAACTAATCTCTTATGATATTACTTAAACTAGTCCCCGGCAACGGCGCCAAAAACTTGATCGCTTTTATTTTAAACAGTAATTTCTAGCGATTCTACCGCAAGTGCACGGTGTCAAGTTTTAGTATAATGATCTAGAAGTAAGGATTGTCGAACCCACGAGGACTAGTAGTAATTACCAAATTTAACTAGCGTTCTATATTTAACCTACGAAAGTGTTTAAAAGATTAACTAATTTACTCAACTCCAATATTAAACTGCACCACAAAGAATTAAGATAATAAACAGTAGAGATAAATATCGAGACTTTGGTTCACTTGAGTAATCCCCCACAATTTACCTACTAGTTCTAATTAAAATTAATGCATCTAAGGTGACAAGTTTTCCGGTTATATCCAATATACTCTCTCGAGCTATATTAAACCTAACACTGAATTGCAGTAAGTAACTCTCGTTCACTTATTTAACAATTCAATGTTACATACGTTCTATGAAAACCCCTAGCCTTCGATTACTAGATATCTATAGCTATCACTCGTGTATTTGACGTCATCTCTCGATCTCGGTCTGAAATCCACGGTTTATGTTATTGGTTCCGTTTTACAATATCATCTCTCGATCTCAATTGTAAACTAACAACATTCAAAGAGTAGCTAATCCTTTAAAAGCATTAAAAGCATAACATAAACTCAAAAATAACAATAACTCAATCGAAAACTAGAATTAAAACTGTGGGTACATACACAAGATCCCATTGTCTCGATAACAAACTTAGCCTAGCATATTAGCGGAAAAACAACGTTTTATAACATCTAACAACATTATAAACATTGGAATTCGAAAATAAAACTAAACAAAAGTTCAGAAATACTAATAAACACTCGATGTTGAATCGTGCGTCGATCCGTTGTTCCCGTCTCTAGCTGCGTTCCTTTGAATCATCTTGAATCAATCTTCTCTTCCAATGGGTGGCTGCCTATCCAGAGGTGAAAGAACCCCTCTAATGACCTAAAAACTCCTTTTTATATGTCCCCTCACAAGCCCAAAGAAATCTGGTACCAAAAATAGCCCAAAATTTAATTAAGGAAGTTTTTAAGTCTGGGACTCTGCACGCGATCGATCTCTTCAATTGTGGCGATCGATCGCCTTCAGCTTTTTCTCCTCGGCGATCGGTCTCTCAAGATAGGCGATCGATTGCCTATATGTTCTGCCCCAAGGTGATCGATCGCCTGATTTGTTGCGATCGATCGCCTATCGCTTGAAAATTCCATGAGCTCTCTGGCTTCAGGCGATCGATCTCTTGTGATAGGCGATCGATCGTCCGAAGCTTTTATCATTTTTTAAGTCATTTTCACATCTTTTCCCATGGATTGCCTCGTCCTGTCATAGTTCCACCTTCTAGTCCATAAAACGGGGTTTTTCCAGTATTTCTTGCACTTCTACTGGATTCCTGGAAAGACAACAAAACACAACCAAAAGTATAAAATCTTCCAAGAATCACTATAAAAATCGCAATAAATATACGCAAATATAAGTGTAAAAATGACACTTATCGGGAAGATCTCCAGCTCGGCCACCCCAGCTCGGCCACCCCAGGTCAGCACTCGAGGAAGACCTCCAGCTCGGCCACCCCAGGTTGGCACTCGTGGAAGACTTCTAGCTCGGCCACCCCAGGTCGGCCACCCCAGATCGGCACGCGATGATGACCTCAGCTCGGCCTCGAGGAAGACCTACATCTCGGCCCAGTCTCATAGACACTAGAGAATATCCTACCTTGGTCCGTTTGCCTTGGTCCATTTTTCTTTTACTAGGCCCGTTATCCTACTATTTAATTAGCCCATTGTAGGACCATTTATCCTTAATATAAATAGTGAAGGATCAGTAGGGTTAAAGGGGTCGCATCTTTTTCTTCTTTCCAAGAAGCCCTCTAGGTGGGGCTCTCTTTCTCCTCCACCATTTTCGTTTCTTAGCTCATTCATGTAAAGAAAATATGTAAATCACTCATGTTTATAGTTGAATTTATACTGGACTAGGTCCCGTGGTTTTTCCCCATATTTTGGGGTTTTCCACGTAAAAAATCTGGTCTCGTTTATTTTTTGTATATTATTTTGTGCTTGGAAGAAATACACGTCCACCCTACCAAAATTCGAGGTAACACAAACATTACATTATGAAATCAAAACTTCCAATAAATAAACAAGTCGTTTCAGACATAAAATCCTCAAGATAAGCAAAAATCCTACACAATTAAAAGCACAATCATGACTACCGGTGAATAAACTTACAGAAAAACTAGACAATTACTCATAAATCCTAAGCTCTACTGATCTTTTTCCTTTGCGAAATCCTCATCCTTAACATCTTCCAGCACCATCGCAAACTCATGAAACTTGAACAATGGAAAGCAGGATGAACGAGCGAGCCCCCCATACTGGATGAAGGGAGAACACCATTCATAATAACCGGGCAACATGAGGAACACAGAATTGCCAGGCCGGGGTTCCACTGAATGAAAACTTTCAACTGCTTGGTATTCGGATTATAGCTGAGCAGTAGGCGAGGTGTTCCTACAAATATTATTTCTGACGGGATGAAAACAGTAAACTTTGATCTGTGCGACGTCATGGCGAAACCACATCAACTTATGTCGCGGGTGTTGTGACACCATATCATCAATGCTCACTCTGTGCTGGAGAATCCAGTGAACTCCGTTTTTTAACAGCCAGACTAGTATTTTAGACTTGTCACTATTGGAATAAAATACACACCCTCTGGTTGTCCCCAAAGATACCACAATCATCAGTATGAATTTCGATTATTCCTAAGAAAGTCTCTGGTTTCGCATAATTACTCCAGGACAGGGTTCCAACAAGCTGCTTTGTCGTGTGTTATGTGTGGTGAAGCTGTGCAAGACAGCAAGCATTTCTTCTTTTCCTGTCATTATGCTTTATCCATGGATAGAGTGCTATAGTTGGTTTAACTTGTGTTCTGTGTTTCATGATGATCCGATTGTTTATTTTTGGTCTCATTTGGGATTCATTAACGGCTCAGCTGGTAAGTGGAGTGGCTGATTATCTGCGAGTGTATTACCTGGAGTATTTGGTTAGCTCATAACAAAAAAATGTTTGATAATGAGATTATTCTGAAACCTTCAGAGACTATAGTTGATTTAGTTAAAATCAGATCGTGGCATTGGATTACAGCGAAAAAATGGGCATTGCTCCTTCGATTGGTTTCAACATACTCGTATTTGTTTGAGGTGGCATGTAGCTTTGTAACTCTATAGGGCTGTTTATCATTCTTTATCAGAGGCGAAGATAAGCCGAGAGCAGGTAGTCTTAGGCTTCTGTCCAGTTTTTGTTTTGGGTCAATATTTTCAAGATATACTTTCCAAAATACAGGATATACTCCAATCTATCAGACTTATAAGACTAGGTGGGCTCTTTTGGAGTTAGGTTGTCGAGATTTTACACGGTTGAAGAGGGAAACAGATATTGAGAGGCGGCTGGACATGGAGAAAAGAGAGTATATTTCAACACGAGATGGAGGCACTTTCATTTGGGGACAGAGATCTGCATTTCATATTGTCTTGTATATCCTACTCTAGATTTGTTTATGGATTATAAAAACATATTTTTATGTTTTATTGATTTTAGGATGAACTAAACCTTTATTTTCTAGGGGAATGACTTATATTGTTTTGAAACTACGGTTTGAATGATTTGATTTATATAGTTGGATTTTTCGTACGGTTTATTTGTGTTTTCTTGTTCTAAATACTTTCAATTACTGGCCTGAATTGAATGATAATATATTTATAATCTATCACTCGAGAAAAGGGATTGTGAATATGATCGTAGGAATACACATCGTGGAAGTTTTCAAGATGCCTATAACACCATTGAAGCTTTGCAAGGAATCACAGTGTCATTTATGTTATTTGATAGTTAATCTTAGGTAGACATATCAAGATTGTTATCGAATAATAACTTATGATTAACACTCGAGAGGAGGAGTAGGAAACACATAAGGATTATTGGCTAATAAACCAGGAAAATCTATAATGTGAGATATATGAATGATAAGTGTAGTGGATAAACAAATGAAATCGAACGTCTATAACGTTTCTCATATTAATTCATCCGAACTTCGCAATTGTCAATTTAGTAGCTCAAGTTATTTAACAACCAACCCTTCTACTTAAATTTCTCGATAAGATTAAGATTATTTTAATGCAATACTTAGTCTAAATTGTACATCAATTCTTGTGGGTTCGACATCCTTACTCATATCCATATATTAAAACTTGACCCGTAAACTTGCAATAAGAAATCCCACATCAAGTTTTTCCCCCAAACTTAAATTTTTGCTAGTCCCGAGCAAGAATAAGAATATAAACAAACAGAAACACATAATGTGCAAGAAGAAGAGGAGGTTCAAGTTGAACAACCAAAAGTAATGGTGAACAACATGACACTCAACCTGAGAAACCTCTTGTCCTTAAGACCTCTCATCCTCAGCGATTCAGAAAGTAAGCTTTAGATGTGTAGTTTGCCATGTTCTAGGAGATATTCAAGAAGATCCACATCAATATTCCAATATATTACTTTCTTTTACCGTGTCAAAATCCCAAGGTGTCGTTGTATGTCAATAGAGTCGGACCTTTTCATAATCCCAGGTGGAAAATATATCCTTTTGTTTTCTTTTATTTCGTCAAAATGCCCATGGTATGTAAAGTTGTATTGATTCGTTAAATCGATTTTCGTATGTGCTAATTGCAATTCTTAGGTTGTTCTACACTCTAATTTCGTTTAAGTTTCATAGTCATAATCAGATTTAAACTTTCTGCTTTGAAGGAATGAACGATTAAAAGAGGCCCGAGACTATCCGAACCTCGTTATTGAAGGGAAGCTCATGTTAAACCACAAAATTCTTTACCATCTCCAGGACGTGTTCAACCAACTCCCAAATCTAAATGTGTCTGAGCTAAATTAAAGCTTTTGCAGTGAAAACAAATGATATGTTGTTGTTCATATATCTTTCATCCCTCATCAGAAGATCACGAGATTTCATTTGCATGATCACAATCTTGCAGCAAAGTGTGAGTTCAGGACTAAAATGGTTGGAGGCTTGCAACGGTCATATTTCATAATATCAACGCCCAAGTATCACCTATGAACAATTTAGGATTGTGTTTGGACTTCAGATTAGATTTGGAAAGAAAAAATTGAGATTTAAAAGCTATTTTTTTTCTAAAAAAACATCAATATTCAGCCAAAGGCTATTTTTTTTGTAAAAAAAAACAGTAATCTTCAGTCAAAAAGTTATTTTTTTTTAAAAAAACTTAAGGATATACATTTGGAATTAAGACTATTTTAATAATTAATTTAAGTTAAGGCTAAAATTCATTAAAATATATTATATAGGCCATTTTAGAAAATCTGTATCATAGACCCATTAGAATGATATGGGTAATGAACTAGGTATATATGATCATGGTTATTATATATGTCTATGAAAGAGATAATGTAGCCATCCTATATACCTAGTACATTACATTCTTAAATGATACAATAAGGTAATATACTAGGTATATCAAATTTACTACAAAGATAGTATTTACCTATCAACATACAAGAATATAATGATACCCCTCAATTCCACATCTAGTCATATAACATTATATGACTAGATGTGGAATTGTTCATAAATTTATAATTTACAAACAATTCTTGCTATGTATATTAGGTTAGTACAAAATGTACATAAGATAAATATATTAACAATTCTAGCTATGTATATTAGGTTAGTACAAAATGTACATAAGATAAATATATTAAAAGTTATTAATGTTAATAATATTATTAATGGTTAATATATTATTAAGATATTATAATATAGTATAGATAATATCGAGAATAGTTATCCAGAAGATTGCGCACTATCTGGATAACCATCCGCTATCTGTAAGTGGTGTAACTCTTGTTAAACACTAAGTCTTTAATGACAAGACTTATATAAAATGATATTGCGGATGGTCCCTAAGCAATTCACTTTCAGAAATACAACATCAATTAGAATTGCATAAAGTTTAAAAGCTCCCTTTTTCGACTCAATTATTCAAATATATCTTGATCAAACTAGTTGAAGGTAATATTGATCCTGCATTTTTATTTCCGTATATTTGATTTTGTGTACCATATGTTTAGGTACATTGAAAATCGATTTAGTATTCATGTTAGATTTCTAACATTTGGTATCAGAATAGTTTTTGTCTTTGCCTTTATATATTTGAAATTTTTCGATTCGGTCTAAATTCTGAAAACGATATCAATTATATTAATGCAATTTTAATCTTGTATCATGAATTTTAATAGAATTTTTCGAAATTAAAAAATATCATTAATTTATTTGAATTCAAAATTTCCAATTTCAATTTTGATTGAAACCCTAGTTCATTATTTGTGAAATTAATCGCTGATAGATTCCAAATTCCGGCCGTTGAAGCTACCAGCCGAACCACCGTGACAGGCGACCACGATGGGGCCGACGACCGCCGCTAACCACTGGAAATTGGCCGGTAAATCGCGAATAAGGACCTCGCGCGATTTGCTGTAAGTTGGTCGACTTTTGGAACGATTTTGGCCATTCATAATACGGTCTCGACGTCTAACATCGACTAAGGTGAAGACAGTGGCGTGAGGCGGTGTTCCACGACGGCGATGGCGGGATTTTGGGCGGAAATCACGATTTGGCTCGATTGATGACCTGAGATGGAGCAGAGGTGATTGACCATGGACTGGTTGCGATAGATCGACGTTGGTTGGCCGTGATTTGTCCGGAATAGGTGGCGGCATGGACATTATGGTTTTTCAATATGGGATGGTTCTAAAATTAGGGTTAGCATTATTTTCTGAATTGGGAATTAGGGTTGCTCAATTTAAGGCCTTGTTTCGATTTTCTGATATGAGATTTTAATTTAATGGCATGTTTGTTCTGATGCAATCTTTGAAATTTCGGAATTTGAGCTTCTTTCGATGTGGACTTTTCAGAATTAATTATGGGTAAGAACTAAGAAGTATTAATTTGTGATTTCGAGAATTTTTGTATTTCATTAATTAATTTGCATGAAATAAAATTAATTTGTGGAATTATTCATTATTTTATCGTTTATGTTTATGTCGATAAAATATTAGGTGTTGAATAATTTTGAAGCATAAAATAAATTTATGTATGGTTTTAAGAATTTATTTTTATGCAATCTTTACGTGTAATTTATGAACAATTCTAGCTATGTATAATAGGTTATTACAATCACAAGTAAATAGTCGTTGTATCTTGAGAGAAGATTATAGTATTCCGTGAGCACCGTGTGCGGTCCGCTATAAACAACGACACCAACAAAATCTTTGTGGAGTAGAAGACGAAAAAGTATCCAACAATTTTTATCAACAATAACAAGCCTAGGAAGGTTTCCCAGTCTATCCTCCGAAAGCGGGAAAACAACACTGCTAGAACGTAACCTTGCTGCCATGGGGATGGATGGAGTTTACTTCAAGTGATCCTCTGGTTGTCGCATTTTTTAAAACCGGAGCATGCAAAATCTCGCCATGATGACCAACAAGGTTACTGAATAGTGAAGGAAATGGCAAAGGTATAGGAAGGGGGCATTGTGCTGTGGCTAGATGAGAAAATTTTGTTCTCCCTGCTGAATTTACATAAGCCTGCACTGCCTCTTTGACTCAGAAACAGAGGCTCTTTGATACCCTTTGAACAAAATAAACAATAGAATTAGATAACAAATTTGCACGACCCGTCTAAGATATAGTAAATAAATAACACTGCAAAAAAATTGGACCAGAGCAGTGAGGAAAAAGCTGAAAGCCAATTGGGATTATTGTCTATGGCTACACTAGCTATTTATCTGGATTTACTCAAAGATTCTAGGACTTTAGTTTTTTTTTTTTACCATTGACAAGGATTTCATGTTGCCGAAGTCAATTCGCAGTCAGTTTCAAACAGAAATGCTCGTGTTTTAATTGGTTAAGCAGGTACTCATTAGTGATTGTTCCACAAGTTCCCTCATTACCAACCTCCGAGAATTTATCAGGGCCCGATCACATAAAAACTAGATTCAATATAATTATTCAATTTGATTGTTTTTTTTGGTTGGACTGTTTTGTTGTTGTGCTTAAAGCACAAACTCAATGTTACAGTACGAATGAGAGGTAATGATTTAATCCCCTCCTTTGTACTGTTAATTTTTATCAATAAAATAAGCGGTATCATGCCATATCCTAACATAATTGTTAAATATATAGTTTGGTGTAATATCTCAATACTAAAATTGTATATTCAATTTTAGTATAATAACTTAGTACCATATAACAAATATTATGTAATCCTTCATAATGCATTATATGAAAGGATTCAGGAAAATATCCTTTAAAAAAAAAGTTATACCCTTTTAGTAGGTATATCAAATTTACTTCTAAGATAGTATTTACCTATCAACATACAAGGATGTAACGGTACTTCTCAATTCCACATCTAGTATGTGGAATTGTTTATACATTTGTAATTTATAAACAATTCTAGCTATGTATATTAGGACTTTTCAGAAAATATTAAGATTTTATTTTTATGCAATCTTTATGTGTAATTTATGAACAATTCTAGTTATATATATTAGGTTAGTACAAATGTAATGTGTAAATGGACTGTCACAAAGATAACATAAAATTATGTTATTAAAATTGTCATAGGTAATAATATATTATTCGGATATAATAAGTGTGGAATGATTTTCTATTCATTACTATTATAATAAATAGTAAATTACTATTCACATTTTTAAATAAAAATTAATTTTTTTTTTCAATTTTGTTTGGTTAAATAAAATATTGTTTTTGTTGATGCGTGGTTTTGTCTAAACCTATTAACAAAAATATATATTAATCCATTGTTGATGTGCGCTACTTCAAATGCTATTTTTTTTAGTTTATATAATAATATGGACATCATTTTTCGAAAAAAAATTAGAGTCAATCATTTAGTTAGTTTTTCTTCCATCCAATTATAGTAGCATGGTCGTTTGTTAAATGTTTGTTAAAGTCAGTCATTTGAAATATTATTTTCGATCAAATTATGAAAAAAATGACCAACATACAGGTATCTGGCACCGCACCTTATGTGGTGCCAACAGTTATACAAAACTGAAAACTTCATTCCCATGTATATCTCTTATTATATCCACTACTTATAATGTGGGTTTAAATACATCAAATAAACTACCCAAATTCTCGTAACTACCACTTTCCACTGTCAAGGGATATGAATTTTTCGTAATCCCTAAGAGCGTAGAAGTCGCATCTCTTGTAATCTTTGATACAAAACTGAAAACTTCAAATTCATATCCCTAAGATAGTGTAAAAGTTATATCTGTGCGTATCTGTTGTAATCTTTGATATAAAACTGAAAACTACATTCCCATGTATATCTCTTATTATATCCATTACTTATAATGTGGGTTTAGGTGGTGGCCCCATGAACTGCAACCGCCATGTTTAAATTTCGTATATTTTGACCTGCTCCCTTTTTCGAGTGCAAATGAAGTGATGTCGAGGTTTTCTGCTTTTACCGTGAAGATGGGCAATACGAGCGTGTTTAAGGAATCCTAAATCTCATACAATCACATTGTATGTAAAGATTTGTTTAGATTTACATCATATCCTTGTGGTTATCTTATCTTCTGTGATCTTTCCATTATCACAAAGATTTATATAAGATCTTTACACAATCAAAACTTAATCTTATAAAGCGGCTCCACCTCTTATTTCGATCAATCAGCCAATTCCTCCTCCCCTCCTTTGCCCCACGGTCGACCGCGGCAGCTGGTAGAATCCGACGAGGAAAGCAATCTGGAGTCATACACAGATTTTTCTGATACCCATCGTTTTTCACAATCAGAAGAACCACATGAAGATGAAGAGGAGGAAGAAGAACTGCAAGATCAACTAAGCAGAGTTGTTCCGGCGCCGAATGTACTGGATTGCTCCATCTGCAATGAGCCTCTCAGCCCTTTGGTTTATCAGGTTTCTCTTTCGCTTTCTACTTTTTAGAATTTAGTGTTTCTTTGTTAATTGAATATGTGCTAGGTCCGTTTTCTTTCAAAAAAAATAATTTATTTATGCATGCAGTGGCGATCTGAGGAGGGGCCAAATTAAAAAGATTGAATATTGCACATCTAATTTTTGTAAAGGTTCAATATTTACTCCAAAATATACTGAATAATCTTTAATCGTGGATTATTATTAGGATGCTTTTCATATTTTGAAGCTGCTTTCGAGCCGAAATAATTGAATTAGTTTCGATGTTTTTCCAAATTATTATATGCAACAATCTGAGACAAGTTAGAATCATTATCTTAACTAAGAGTTATTAGTGATGAATTCCTATTTCCAGTGTGTTGTGGGAGATTATTATCCGTTAACATGAAGTTAGGGTCTTATTCATCAATAAGTGGGGAGTAATTTGTTGAGGATTTTATTGGCTATAGAAATTTAAACTCACTGCAGGACCCGCAACCCTGTTCTAAGGCACAAATCTTTTATAAACCTCCTACTGTGAATGAAGCGTGTCTCTTTTAATTTGTTGTTGCCATATAATTTTCAAAATAATATCGAAAATCACAATATTCAAGAATTTGTGAGCGAAAGAAAGCGGAAAACACGAAAGTAAGAAAGAAGTTCCAAATTGCAATCAGACGCTACAGTGTTTTTTCTTCTGTTTGCTTAAATTAAGACTCCCATCTTGCTTTGTACCTCTGAGTTTTGTGCCTTTGCTTTGTGTTGGACTGACATATCATGAAGTTGTTCTCCACTTGTTGTGTAGGATTCGTTGCATTTTTAGACTTGTGTAAGCTAAAGCTTTCAGGTGATGAAACTGGACAGCTGATTTTTTGTTATTTTTGTTGATCTAATCTAGTGCGAGAACTTGCATATATCATGTGCATCATGCTGCATCAAGATGAAGAACAAAAGCGGAACTTGTAGCTGGCCAATTGGGTACAACCAGTGCAGGGCCATAGAATGTGAAACACGCGGCACGGGTTTGGAGAGACAATAAATTACAGAAGCATGATCATGAGAAAACATGCATCTATGCTCCGTGTACTTTCCCTTATCATTTATGTACACATCTTAGCATGTCAAAGAGCTTGGTGAATTGTTTCTTCAGTCTTCGTACGGTGACGGTTCCAAAATAGGAAGGTCGATGACTTGTTGCTTTCCTCTTTCGCACTGCACAATGCTTCGGTTAATTGTTGCTGCAGTCTTTCCTCTTGCGCACTGCACAATGCGTCGGTGAATTGTTGCTTGAGCCTTTCCTCTTGTGCACTGCATAATGTCTCAGCTACATCACATAATGTGAGACATCTCGTATTGTAGCCTCATGTGCTTCAACCTATTAATGTTATATTGAAGGCTATAATACGTTATGTCTCACATTTATGTGATGTAGCTGACGCATTGTGCAGTGCAAAATAGGAAATACTGAAGCAACATTTCACTGATGCATTGTGCAGTGTGCAAGAGGAAAGACTGAAGCAAACCGACGCATGGTGCAGTGCGCAAGAATAAAGACTGAAGCAACAATTCACCGACCTGCCTATTTGGGAACCGTCACCATATGAATACTGAAGCAACAATTCACCGATCTGCCATATTACAGTGTAATCAGGAGTAAAAGTTGTGTTTCTATTCTGTAAACTAAGCACGCTTACACACGAGAATATAAGTAGCTAGTCGAAGGTTATTTTATGTAACTAGAACTCAAATTACAATTGTTTTACTTCTGGTTCAATAAAGATATTTGCCGATCACAACTAAAGGCAATTAAAAGATCCGTATGAGCATAGTAATTGAAGTCTATCTGCATGATAAGCGGAAAATCATTTCTATATAAAGAAGAGGCCCTTGAAGCAATTATTTTTGTTAGTACTGGATTTAGAGATTACCTGTAAGTCCCCATGGCCTTCACCTCTGAAGACAACAGATGGAGGAGTTGGCTGTAAATTTATCTGAATGCTTGATCCGGGCCATTCAAGATCATCGATAGCTTCTTTCAGAGCTGCAGACTATCAACCACAAATATAAACATATATATATTGATATTGATATTAATATTAACTAATAACATATATATATGTAGTCATTGAATGACCTTGAGGTGATCACTCAAATATTGGCCACTGCAGGTCATTTACCTGCCACTTGATGCTCACAGAGCATTAGGTGGCTATAATGTCTGCTTTATGTTGAAGTCGAGCAAGAGAAAATTGAGTATGTAGAATCTCGACTTATATCAGTTAGATTTGGATATCTTATCTTATTAAGAAATTCATATTTTTCAAGCCCAATTCACGACCATAGGAAATCAACTCCTTATTCTATGTTCGAAATACATTATGCTTACCAAAGATCAAGAGTTTTGCACTCATTTTAGTTATAGAGAGTATTTAGCTTCAAGACAGTTTTTTCAACCTTTTTAAAGTAACTTGATACTGCATAATATACTAGGAATACTTTAACCGTGAAACTCATAGGAGTGTTTCCAGCGATCTCAAAATTATATTCCCACGATATTGTCTCTGGAATCCTTGTCCTCATCTCCGCATAAATGCAAGCATTAGAAGAATCAACAGATCTAACACAACGGAAGCAGAAAGATAAAATAATGAGTCAATTTGTCGTTGTAATTCTAACTTAAATATAAATCATGTTCAATAATAATGAAAATTCAGGTAGGTTTTTACAAACTAACATTTTCTAAACGATGCAGCACAGAGAAACTTAACGGCTTTCATACAAATATTCTACACTCATTATTTATTTTTCACACGTTTTTTTAAACATTTCAGAGTGCAATGGAAATTTTGAGTTATGTTTCCATGGACGATTACTTCGGTTTTCATTGTCATTTTCAATTCAGGATTGACTGTTTAATTTCCATTGTTGAATGGAAGCAGAGTCAGGTATAACAGAGCTCCGCACCTTACAATATCAGCGCCACCATTAGCGTCAGAATAAAAGAGTCGTTGTTTAACAAATTGGAAAGAAGACAAACAGAATTTGGAATGAAGACAGGAAACTAATCTCACGCAAGATCTTCCAATTATAGAAAAGTTGATGTTAGACCACTATGTCTACAAATACATCTAAGTGAAGAATGAAGATGTGAGCTAAACCATCTGATCAAACACAAGACGCAAATCAACTTCAAGCTAATCGCTTCATTAAGATACTTTGAAGTTTCAGCAAGAGCAGCAAAGAACCCTTACTGTTATTGTGAAAGATTAAATACAACCGAGTCTGCTGCTCAAAGAACACTCGAAGCATAATAGTTTTATATCTCGTGTGAGTGTTATAAAATAAGTTGTAAACAACTTAGAAAGTTGTGATTGCTAGGAGTTTAGGCCAAACCGTATGAGTGCCTAAGGAGGTTGTATACTGTAAAGTGTAAACCAAAGTCTTCTAGTGTAACCTTCCTGCAAATGAAGAAGGGGAGACGTAGAAGCGTTGTGCTTCGAACTTCGAGAAACAATTCTTGTGGCGTTTACTTACTACAATTTACCATTCAGTTATTACTACTCACAAGTCCAGCAGACGTCTTCCGACTATCACCAGTGTCTGCTGACTTGCAATTAATTGAGAAGCTATTGCAGTACCTAACAGTCTGTAGTAACAAAGAAGAATCGAATTTGAGTCTAGTGTTTATTCAACCCCCTTCTAAACACTACTTCGATCCTAACAATAATAATTTTTATTATTACGTAATAATAAATATATATATATATGTATGTATAATATTAATAAAATAATAATCGTAATATATATACCTACTTATATATATATATTAATAATTTTTATAAATAATAATATAATAATAATATATATATATTTATTTATTTATTTATTTATTTTAGACATTAGATTAGATTAGACAGTATAATAATCACCGAAGCATTATTACAGTAAATGTTTCCTACTTTTTCACAAACACTGTTGTGAGGAACAGTATTTCGTCGTCCTATCATTTTTTTTTTTTGGTTTTGGATGGCCCACGGGTTGGGGGTTGCTTGTTTACTTTGGGGTTTTTATTTCAGAATATTGTAAATTAAATAAAAAAATTAAAAAGACAGTGACTCAAATTTTCTTTACAAAATTATGTGAATTCGTTTGTTTGAAAAATATTTTATCTTTCAAAAAGGTGAAATCGTTTCTCAAACAAACGATTCCACCTTTTTAAAAAAAGGTGAATATATTATTATATATTATATATTATATATATAATAATATAATATACTATATATTTTTATACATTTATATATAATATATATAATATACTATATATATATAATAATATATACGTATACCTATATATAATAATTATATAAATATATATATATAATAATAATACATATATATGTATATATAATAATTATAACTATAATGATAAATTCTAATAATAATGTTATCATCTTGCTCCGGGTACACGTATTATGAATGGGTTATTCTGATCAGCATTGATAATGATGATAATGATGATGATGATAATAATAATAATAATAATAATTTGAAGATCCTCTGATACATTTTTGGTTCTATGGGGCTAGACTAGTGACTTATTACGTTTTTCTTTAAAGGATGACTGCTTACAAGCTCACTTCCTTAAGTTGTCATCGCTCGATCACTTCCTTTTCCACCTCCTTCAAATTATTTTAATAACTAAAATAAAAAATTAAAATGGAAAATAATTTAAAATTATATTAATAATTGAAATTATGATGTAAGTTTTAAATAATTAAAATATAAATTATATTAATAACTAAAATAATTAAAAATTAAAAAAATAAAAAAATGTAAACAACTGCCTAGTCATCATAAAATGCTGACTGTGCGGCTGGATGGGGGCTGAAGATCCTCAATTTCTAAACATGTGTATTCGAGCAGACCACATATTTACACACATAACGGTAATCCGTTTGCCGAGCAGGACAACCCAACATGTGTACTCCGATGACGACTCATTACAATCTCGCTGAGTCATGATAGTAGGCATATCATATCCCGAGGATGTATTATTATTTTTATTATTGTTATAATAATAATAATAATAATAATAATTACTATTATTATTATTATATTAATTATGATTATTTTTAACATTATTGTCAAATCGATCGAATCTGTACCCAGTAAGAACACTGGTTTTATATGTATGGCCCGATTTTGAAAAAACTAACTCAGGATACATATATTTGTAATGAGTTGTCCTTCTCAGACTGGATTGTCTTGCTCGGCACTAATAAAAATAATTATAAAATATTAGATATCCTACTATTTGTGCATGTATGCCACATTTCCTCCACATACACCATTAACATGCCACCTAAATTCTACTATTTTTTCCATTTTTAAATTATTTATGTGTGAAAAAAAGATATATGGATTTTTTTATATATATGTCTTGCTCGACTTTGATTTTATCCGATGTGACGCATTCTTCCACCACATCAAATAATAATAATATAATATAATAACAAATAATAATAATAATAATTGTGTTCGGGTCTTACCGAGCAAGGCAACCAATTCAAAACATATGTACCCCCATAACGCTCATTATCAGCTCGTCGGATCATGATCGTAGGAAGATCGTGCCCCGTTAATTTTTTTTATAAAAATGGCTCATTAATAGTTGTATAAAGTTGTATATCATAATAGTTAAGTTAAATACATATACTGTTTGCACAGGATATATTATATCAAATACATATACTGTTTGCACTGGATATATTTTATATTTTTTCCTGAGGACCTGAGCTGTGGTAGCGATTGATCTTGGCCTACGCGCGGTTCTCTTTGGTTTCCTGAGGAGCCACTGTGCGCGTGCGATTGCATTAAATGCATCCACAATTCGTCTGTGCTTTTCTAAAGATGTGATGGTTTCGTGATTCAGTGGCTTTTTCTTTAGTTTTTTTGTGGGTTGTTGTTTGCCCACCAACTACTTGTCAGATGCATCACCTCCGCTTTCCATTAAATTTCTATATGAATATGAGGTTCATATAGAAAGCGAGAATGATGGTATTTGTTTACTAAAGTATTTCCTTTTTTTTTTTGTTTCTAAATTATTGCTCATCTCCATATAGCCGGAGCCTCCCCAGGTTCACTTATTTTCAAAATCCAGTCATCATTAGTATATGATGTCATACGATATATTGGCCTTCTCGGGTAAAATCTCATCAGTAACTGAACCGTCATGTACCGACATAGTGGCACCGAACAGGATGAATATTGAACATATGGTAGTCGAACAACTGTTAAACCCTCCTCGGATTCTGGTCAAAGAATATTTGGTAGAATAAAAAATGATAAGTTGTCTAAAGACTGTTTTTATAATCTTCTTACAAAAGGACCAAATTTGTTTCATAAAAAAATTGAGGACCAAGTAAAGTTATCATGGTCAATATTTATTATCCCCTTTTTTAAGATTTTAAATTCTACATAAAATCAAATTTTCACAAGATAAATTAAATAATTATAAAAAAATGTCATCAGTTATTAAAATAAATTATTTATTTTATTTTAAATAAATGTCATCAATTTTAGATTTTTAGTTAACCTTGGAAAGTTTATTTTTTAAATAAATTAAATAATGAGTGTTATCAAATATATCATCAATTTAAAAATTAATTATTTTATTTTTATAAATTAAATAATAATTTTTATAAATTGATGATATTTTTTTATAATTATTTAAATTATGATATAATATATTAAATTTAAAAATTTTAAAAAAAAATCAAATGGTGGGACCAGTGATCAGCCTAGGATCGAAGGAACCCCTCTAAACATCACATCATACAAGTAAAGAATTTTGCATCAATGGTCACCCAAAAAGTTGATATCTGCCGGACTTTATAGAATCAGCGACAACTTTTCAACAATATTGTCTATCATAAAATCTTGAAAGCACGAAAAGAATTTGGAGCCAAAACTTGTAATGCTAACAGACATTATGAGTGAAATTTGAAAACATTTTCCAAGATCCCTATTGTCTATCATAAAATCTTAAAATGCATAAACCTTCATCTTATGTACAATTGATAAGTTGCATCAAACATAGACTATAATTAGTAATCCAAATTTATTAAACTTGATTATTAATACATTATTATTTTCACTGAATTGATTCTATGGTTAACAATCAAACAAACAAAGAGTTCATAAGATGAAGGTTTATGCATTTAGGTTGTATCATGTTCGTCAGCCAATCCTTTTTTATAATACGGAATATTTTCACCTCCAAGGGCCTGGTATGATTGTAAAAAATATGTAGATTAATCCTTTCTCCACCACGTTAGGGGTACACATGATGTATTACCCCGACATTCGTAAGGGAGCAATTTAAGATTATGGGGAGTTAAATTTTTTTTTTTAAGAGGGAGAAAACCCCTTCGCAGGTTGAATTAGTAGAAGATGCCAACCAAATTCTATTGCACAAATAGAATCTCTCGCTATATAAACCTTCAATATAATTGTGCAACTTCTATAAGTTCATCTATAATAAAGAGTTAATATATATGTTATTCATCTATAAATATTTCTTACAAATGTCAGCAAACGTTTTATTAAATTAATGTCAGCGAAATCTTGAATAATAACAACTAAATCACCATATTCTAAACTAGTTTTGATCTCCCTCTTCGATTTATGATTTGCATTTATCTTGGGAAGGGATGTAGGTGTAGCGTTTTGGGAAACAATCAGCAAATGAGTGTCAATTGAATGTGACAAAATATATAACATATAATCGAAATTTTCAAAACATATATCATAATCGGAGCAGAATCTGGTACAACACTGAAACAGAACTTAACAGAATTGCTCTCATCAGAGCCATAACAGAACATATCAGAATCATAATTCATATACTTCAATTAAAGCATGGATCCATCAAAACAAAAATCCAGAGGGACTTTCATTGATTCAGGTGCTGGCTCCTGTGTATAGCGCACTTTGCTCCGCAAGTTCAAGTGTTAGGTCCGATACACATTGCACTTTACCCCCACATGTTTAAGAGATGGTCTTCGTCATGTAGTACTTTGCCCATTGGATTCAAGAGGTTGCTCCCATCACACGTAGCACTTTGCTTGGTATAAAAATTATTTCTCGGTTATCAAAAGTTTCTCAAATCATAGTACAAGAATAATTCACATATTTGACTGAATTTTAGAACATACATACAATTTTCAAAACGAAAGAACGATATTCATAGCAAAACCAGTTAAGGAGATCAGAACGATTCTTGCTTGTTTCAATGAATTTGGGTGGTAAAAAACGCGACGAATTTTCTCTTTTCCTTGCCGAAAATTTCACACCTTTGATTGTGTGCTACGGTGTGTTTTCAAAATGTGTGCCTTTTGGTGTTATCGAGAGTTCTAGTATCATACTACCTCTATGATTTAGCCACATCTTAATATCTAAAGGATTTTGATACTATAATTCAATATTGTCTATTGCCCATGGATGATAATATATAGTTCATTATTATCTCCATATTTAACTCAATATTATCTCTTAACATTAAGTAGTTAGGTTGACCAAAGTTAATTATGATTTGATCAAAACTCTAGTTGTTGGTTTGGTTAGAAAAATCGGGTTTTCACAAATGCCATCTTTCACAATAGGGGAATAATTAATCAAACTGGTAATGCATTATGAAAAAATGCATACATTCACTTTTTTAATATTTAAAAAGTGATTCGCAACTTCATTTTAGTGTCGTACGTTAATTTTTTTTATAAAAATGGCCCAGTAATTGTAAACCATTAATCACTGATAACAATACATATTTTGATATGACATAAAGTAATTCCTTTATTAGCATGAGTTTTCAAACACGTACATATACAAAACTAGGGAGTGAGTAGCTGAAGCCTAGGCTAGCCATGCCCGAAACTCTCGAGGCCAGCCATGCTCCTTTTCGGTTTGTTTGATGATGTCCTTAAGGGTAGTGCCCTTAGGGGCATCATCACCGTTCATTTGAAACCTTTTTTTAAAAAAAAGATAAAAAAGATTCTAAATGGATGGTGGATGACGCCCTTAAAGGCAATGTCTTTAAGGACAGCAACAATAAAACCCCCCTTTTCGAGAAACACCATCCCATGTACTAGTGGTTAGTTCATTGTAATATAGCAGCCTGAGTTCGTTATCTTTGGATGCATTCTGATTATTTTTATTGGAACATTTGTTTAATTAATTTGATACTTCCTAGGATTATCAATGTAAATTTATTGTTCATTTCTTTCTAATATGGAATTACAATTAGTGCAATATTTTACAATGCACCAATGAACAAATATAAAATATCAATAAATGATCAAAAATATTTCACTGTAAAATAATTTTTTTTGTCATCTATGCACTCGTATAACTCTCTTGCATAAGAGAATGTGTCCTAAACATGTAAAGAACATGTTCTCTCATTTCTTGAAATCGAGCAAGTCCATTACTTGAAAATCAATGAACCGAGAATTGTAATAATTGTATTATTATAATTAAACTCGGTAAATGTATTATTTCTTTAGATCAAACAAGTCATTTTCTTGAAATAATTGCATTATAATTATTTACCTAAAATATTTGTATCTACGGTCTTTAAACTCGGTTGTTTATCATAAACTCTTGGTTTATTTTTTATGTAATTAACTTTGTCCCCTCAGTAAAATTCTTAGATTCATCCATGTCCCTGATAGGTGCAGAGAAAGGGAACGAGAGTACAGTTAAGGTTCGTGGAAAGAATTTTCCAAAGCAGTGGGATAACTATCTGCAAATCAGTGGGCATAGAGAAAGGACGACGAAAATCGATTATAGCTCGAAAGCGTATAACTACTGTGTTTTTACTAATATTTCTTGGAGTTTACAAGGCCACATATTCTTATAATTCTCAGAATTTCAAAAGTTCATGGCTAACGCAAACTTTAACAGAACAACATAAAGTTCGGAGAAAAAGATGTACATATTTTCTTGAAGTTATTATTATAAATTTTATTTAAATATTATCATTTATTATTTGTTTTATTTAAATTGTGTAGAAGTGTATAGTCGAGATGATGGTACATTCATGGAGATAAAGTAGATGAGACGACTGATAAGGCGGGGTTATTCCTTGATAGTATATGAGCAGTACCTCAATACTAGATCCAAAGACTGATGATTTATTTGGGTATGTGGGATCCATACAAATATGTCGACCCTATATATACAAATCAATTTTGAATCATTAGATCTATTGTTGAGGTAGTGCTCATATATTAGCATATCATTTCCCGGCGATGTGATAGAAGCTTTGGTAATATTTTAGAAAAGGCACATGCATATCCAAATGTAATTGGAAGCAGCTTTTGGATAAGTAACATAATTTCCTCACAAAGAAAATAATATCTTAATTTAACACAATAATTTAATATATAGGGAAAATTGGATCTAGATGCTTCGAGTGGATTGGTTGATAGGCCAAATAATTTGAATTCATTAAAAATAACAAAATACATTTATATTTAAATGATTCGAATTTATCAAATACATCTTTTCCAAAAAACACATACTGATGCTAAAAAAAAAAATTACAATGTTTTCATTATTTTTCGCTTCATTCATTTATACATTTTAAATTATTATTTTTTTAACAAATATATTATCTTTAGCAGATATTATAAAGCAAATATGATATTTTCTCACTAAAAGTAGATCATTATTTGATTACATTTTTTTATCCAATCATTTCATAGCATTACTTCATCGTGTAATTTTCAAGTTTAATATTGTGAAGATATCACTAATCAAGATCAACAAATTGTATATTAACCCAAACTACTAACTAGTCGTTACGACTCATTTCAAGTTAGTTAGTTTTGCACTGTTAGTTTTAATATATAATTATGTAAACATAATATATTACTATTCGTTCAATTAATTCTCAGTTGTTTTCTTCAAATGTTCTCTGCTATACATCGAGAATCATTGATTTTCTATAAGATTTATCTTGAATTCTAAAATCCAACATGGTATCTTTCGCTCAGAGATCAATTCACACTTCCACAAATTAATCTCTCAATCTTTTCTCTTTCTATGGCGAAGCAAGTTCCTATCTATGATTCCGACGAAGTTCGCGAAGTGGCTAATCTACACAATCTAGCAGATGATCATTCTTCATCGTGTTTCCTTCATTATAGTGGCAATCCAAAAGTACTTGTCGGAGAAATTTTTAATGATGAAAATTATATCTCTTGGTTTAAATCTTTAAAATGTATTGAGTATAAAGAACAAAGTTGTATTTTTTTTTTTTATTTATTTACAAGGTATCCAGGCTTTCGCCTGACAATTCTTTGGGTTACGGAACCGGCCCCTCAACGCCGCCACCAGGTAAACCGAGGGATGTGCCCAAGCTGACAGACATCTGTGGGAGAGGACCTACAGGCCACGACCCCAGAGCAACACACCCCACAATATTTCAGCAGGGAATGCGCTCCACACGGGAATCGAACCTGGCGTCGAGGGGATACCCCTACGTCACCACATACCTTACCAACTCTGCTATGCCCCTGGGGGCTACAAGTTGTATTTCTTGATGGCTGTTTCCCTTGTCCAGCTTAACTCTAGAATTCAGTATCCTGCT
>CAJQUN010001736.1:0-47748 GCA_907163345.1 Haberlea rhodopensis
ACAGGACTTCAAGATTCTTGAATTCATCAGGGATGGACGAATGGAAACCGTTATTCGATAAATTCAGTAATGAAAGATTGGTCATGTTTCCAATCCAGACCGGCAGTTTTCCTGTCAATGCATTGCTCGATAGGTCGAGAGTCGATAAAGATGAAGAAGCCAGCCACCTTGGAAGACGCCCTTTTAAGCCCGTTTTCGCGAGTAACAGCTGAAAAAGTGGTAATTTTCGAAACCATTCCGGGATGTTACCTAACCCGAGAGGATTGAACGAGAGGTCTAAAATCTGTAGATTTTGTAATTTAACAAGCTGGGGTGGAATGGGTTTGGAAAGTCGGTTTCTTGACAAATCCAGAGTCTGCAAATTCTTTAAATTTCCAAGACCTGGAGGGATTCTACCCGTAAATTGGTTTCCCGAGAGTATATATCATTAAGATTTATAAGATGTCCGATAATTCCAGGTAGCTTTCCTGAAAGCCTATTTTTTTCGAAAATCAGTTTTCGAATTCTTGAAAGTTTGCCAATTGAAGGTGGAATGCTTCCTGTCAGATTGTTTTCTGATAAATCTATATATTCCAATGAAATAAGTCTGTCGATAGATGAAGGGATGTTTCCTGTCAGACAATTGCCGTTAAGAGACAAATCCTCCAGTTTGGAGAGGTTGCATATGGAATTTGGAATGACACCTGTTAACTGATTTGCAGACAAATCGAGATAAACCAGGTTCCTGAGTTTTCCAATCGTTTCTGGGATTTTTCCAGACAAGTTGTTTTGGTGGAGATCAAGATAAGTTAATGAACCCATCTTTCCGATGCAAGAGGGTATCAAACCAGACAATTGATTTCCGGAAAAATCGAGTTCTAGAACCGAGGTAAAGTTAGAGAAAATAATGGAATGGATTGAACCAGAAAGATGGTTGTTGCTAAGATGCAACCTTTTCAGTCGATAAAGGTTCTGGAATGTGATTGGAATTGATCCTGTTAGATTATTTGATCCAAGAAAAATGTAATTTAAACGCGACGTTTGCCAAATTCAGGTGGGATAGGACCCTTTAAATCTTTAAGGTTACTGAGATCAAGAAATTCAAGAAAAGTGAATTTCCAAGAAATGGAGGAAAGTGTACCGGACATGGATGTATCGACTGGTGAATCAGTACCAGAAAACACGCCTGGACGGGAGACATTCACTACCCGATACGAATAGCAAGAAACACCCTCCCAATGTGCGCAGCAATCTGTTCGCGGATCCATGTTTGCAGTAGTCCTGTAGAATCAGACGTGATTCTGTTTTTGAAGTCTAGTAATGCTTGTTCATCGGTGGGGTGGCATGCCTGTGATTTCAGTGGTAAAGACATGGCCAATATAATTGTAAGATGACGAAGATGAAGATAATATCTTTTTCTGAATGATTCTCCATTGGGAATTTGAAAGGGGATTGAGTATATTTGGCATCAAAGTGCGCTCTTAAGGTCAGTGAGAAGGTTGGTTTTACCGTGTTGTCATGTGTTTCTCGAGTGTAATGGTGTTGTTTGAAGACTAATTTTAGATAGCTCACGCCATATTTAAATATGCATCCATTTCCCATGTAAACAATCAATTTTATGAGTTCTTTACTTCTTTTATCCCCAACCAACACTTTCTCGGTCTGAGTCTATATCAGTAGATTTGTCTAGTGTTGTTTACTTGATTGGCGTGGTTTGCAGGCTATTGTGTCAGCCCGGAGTTTAACCCAGTGCACACCCAAGGATAAGGGCGGGGGTTACCTCATCATAAAAATAAAAAAAAATTTAATTTTATAAATTTATACACTTTTTTTTAAAAAAAAATAGCTTCTAAAGACAGAAAAATTGACTAGAATTATTGGGATTACGAATCGTTGGGAGAATTGTTTCCGAAGAAAATCTTCCGATTAAGAAACGGGAAAAAATGAATTTATTATGTCGTAAGATATTTTGCAATGTTTTATGTTAGTGAATCAAGACATTAACGGAACATTCATTATGTATATCTAAAAATTAAGTATGTATGAAAAGATTTTAAAATTGAAGGATATGTATAAAAAAAGTAATTAACATCGTAGAATAGATATTATCAAGCATTATATAATTCACTGAAATTGATACTTTTAATAAGTATTAGTTACTTGAAAGTTATTCTTCCAGTAATCTAAATTACGGTCACTTCTATGCTATCCTACGAGGTAGTGCCCCTGAGATAAATCTATGGCATGAGGTTTTTTGACCAAACATTTGGGATATGTGTTGGATCAATTTGGCAGGGGTTTTTTGACCCAACATTTTGGATATGTGTTGGATCAATTTGAGCCATAGATTTATCTCAATGGGCACTACCTCATTGGGTAGCATAGAAGCATTCCTAAATTACATGACTTCAACTCATGCTTTTTTTCTTGCATGGTTCACCAAGAAGGGGAATTTTGACCCGAAGTCGGGGTATTACCTTGACTGTAGAGTCAATAACACATTCATTTTTGGTGTGCACCTCACATCTCAAAATGAATGTCCTAAAATCCTAAGGGCTTATTCGAAATTCCCACTAAGAAGATTCTATCATATATGTACAAAATGTTATTTGTATTTAAACTAGATATTCCACTCTATTTTCACACTTAATTTGAATATATTAAAATGCGTAGTACACATAATATACAAGCTATAAATTATTTGGTTTCACCTTTTCTCATTAATGTCCTTCCTTCAAGCAGATATCCAATTGTTTGATAAATTTAGGAAAATGATTTATAAAGATAAAGAAAATCTAAATCATAAATTTATCTAGATGATAAAAAAAATAGGAATTTATTTTGGTAAATGTGATTGGAAGTGGATGTATTATTTTTGTTATGTCACTCCAAAGAAGACCACATAACATATACATATTTTGTAGGATCAATCACTTTTGCCGTTTACCAAAAGTATAGCTGATGGTAACGATGCCACTTAAATCTTTTAAACCATTACAGCAACACAAGTATCATATTTCGATCGATCACAAACCAAGGACAATTGTTGTACCCCAACAACCTCCTCCCAATAATTGCACTCCTTGCAACTCATGGAAATCGAATACGTGACATTGGCTCTGATATCAATTGTAGGATCAAGAGCTTCTCGTTTTGCTAAAAGCTATAGCTGATGGTAACGGTGCAACACAAATCTTTTAAACCGTATATCAACACAAGCATCAATTTTCGATCGATCACAAGCAAGGGCAATTGTCGTACACAAACATATTTTATGCATGAAAAACTATTAATCATGTTTAATACATAACAAGAGTTACTTAAAATATTGATACACCAAAAAAAACTACTCTATATTTTATTTATTTTTTATGTACTATAGATAATTATAGATATAAAGCAATCGATGTCATCAACCACTATTCACACCTTACATAATATATCATGATACTACATTATTTCAACCATTGATCAAAATGTACATGATTAACTAAGTGAGATCTGATTATTATTTAATTTCTATATGTTTAAATTGGACAAATCATGGGTACACGTGATATGATGTAATAAGATAAAATAAGGCAAATTGAATTAATATTCCCTCCAATGAGGGTAAAGATGGCAAAACTGGCTAGTGGACGGCCTGTGGATCGGTTCGTTTTGCTACAATAATGTCCTGTTGGTCGGCGTGAGTAGTGCCTAGACGTCTGAGCTTCTAGTTTATATATAAAAGATGAATATGGGTCGTAACGGTGCATGTGTCGGGTCTGACCTTAAAAAACACGGGACGACCCTTCATATTAAATGAGGGTATTGAATTGTTAGTCACGAGTCGTGTTATGTTTGTTTAAGGGTGGTGGTACATTAAATTTATTACAACAAACGTGAAGTGCTAAGAAGAGCATCCACTGAGAAAGCAATTAGTGCAAACAGGCCAATAAAGATTGCAATTAGTGCAAACAGGTGGGCATTTTCTTTCTTTTTATAAAGATTGCCAACATGCGTGTTTTGGCCGTTACTTGAATCAATCATATGTCTACCCTATTAGATTTAGCCTCAATCAAACGATTGCCATCTTGTGACACTAGGTTAAGAACTTGCATAACTTGTTCAGGAAACAGGAATCTTTTATGTTACCTATGTCAGTGCTTTTAGGGGCAACATCAATGTAACCCATAAAATGAGGCGTGTTAAGCTCTTAACCCTATGATTTTCTAAGAAAAAATATAAAAAACATGAAGTATATAAAATATTTCAAAGTTACAAATGAAAGAACAGTCTAAAATTTAGAGAAATAATTCAGACTATAACTATTAAGAGTACAGTTGAGCCACCTCTAGGAGCGAATGTATTCAGGATCTTGGGGGCACCCCCCTAAATTTTATATATATTAGATTGTTTCCTCAAAAATTTATTTTTTTTATATTTTTGCCCACCCTCAATAAAATTCCTATAATTTTACCTCCTCTCAACCTTTAGGCTAGATTCACCCATGACCACCTCTCATGAGCTCAAATTTTGTACGTAGTAGTTTCAACATGGCACTAGAATCAGGTATCACTGATTACATGTTCAAACTTATGATATGCTAATATCTTTATATTTCATTAGGTTAATATCGAGTGGTATTTGTTGTTTAATCACATATACTTTTAATTATTTTTAGGTTTATATTTGCTATATGTAATGTGGGACCCGACTGTGGACATATTACTTTATCTCTTATCTGGTACCACATTCTCTAGGAACATTACGTACGAGAGTTTTTAAACCCTTTCGGAAAAGCGAAAGCTTTTAAAGTCAATCATTCATTTACAGTAGCGGAATCGTTTATACAGTCTATTTAATAACAAAATACATCCAAATACAAACTCCTTATAACGGTCCAATACTTATTAAAGAGAAAATACTATAACAGTCCCGGTAAGCCAACAATTTCATTTTTCCTAATTTTCCTCCGGTACTCCTGTATCTGGAACTCACAATAAATATCAAGGAAAACAGAGGTTAAGTCTTTGAGGACTTAGTGAGGGAATAACATTAGCTTTAATATCTGTAATTATCAAACAGTGCAATGTATCAATATGATATGTCATGTAACAAAGATCTTGTAATCAAGTAATTGTTAATAATGAACAGTGACGTTTTAGGATTTCAAAGTGAATACCGTGGGCTAAAGAGGTGTTTCCCACCGAACGGTTCGGTGTAGCACTTTTCCCCATATATTCGGATAGGATCTGTACAATCATTCATTTACGAGCCAAGGGGAACCATTCTCCGGATCGTAAATTGGTGCGCGTTGTTCAGATGAACCATGTACCAAGACTGTCATCCGTTGTTCATTGGACTCACTTTCTCGGCCGAAGCCGGGTTGTCCAGTGGATAAATATACAGGGCTCCATTCAGTCATTCATTCATTCAGTCAAAGGAGTCGTTCAATCAAAGGAATCGATAACATTCAAGATAATAAAGATGCAGATCAAGATGACCAATGGAACGATGTAATGTACAATATGATGACATATATGAACAGTGAGATAATGAATAACAATTTACTGTAAATTCCAGGCCAAATGCCAAAAATGGCTGTATAACAAGAAACTAATAGTACACCTCACCTCACGACTTGATATATTACTGGATTTGCTCGATCAGTACAAATGTATTTCCAATAAGCATAATATAAGTAATTATAGTGATTAGTGACCCAAATGCATTGTTGAACATTCTTAAACATCATTTTTGTACAAAATTTATCCGGGTAATTTTGAATAAGACTTTAAAAATTCATGACAACCATAAGTCCAAAAATCATGAAACTTCCCAGAAATGCCTAAAATCATTCCAGAAATGTTCGACCGTCGGAAAATTAAGAACCAGGGAGGCGCGTGTAATTCACGCGCCGTTGTGCCGGCACGTGGCAGAGCTCCGGTAGCCACGCGTGGTTGAGAAATTTATGGCGTGTTCGTCTCATCGTGATCTTTGTTCAGAAACCATTTTGAAATTCCCAACTGATTTTGCCCAGAATTTGAGTTTTTGAAATGATTAACTATGGTGTTTCGGTAGCCAGAAATCAAAACATACAGCGACATTTTGGGAAATCGGTACCTTTAACACAGTTTGAACAACTTTCATTTTGTACACAACCCCAAAAACAGTTTGTAAATAGAAGTAATGAAGGCATGAACACACTACCTTAAAACAGATTTTTGGGTTGGATTTCAGCTCATGTTCTTCACGGGTTTTCGAATTTCTGGGTGATTTGGCTTTGGTTTTGTTACACCTCTCAAACAAAATATTTTCTGGGTTAGTAAAGAAGGTTGTGTGAAAATCTCAGAATTTTTGGACAATGTTTGGTAATTTTTCCTGATTTTTGCTATATTTTTGCATAATTTCTACTCTATTCCTACATTATTTACTACCCCATGCACGAAAATTAGAACTTGAAGCTGATGGTCTGTGGTGTATTAATAGGGGTTGTGTGCATGGATTGGAGTCATGTTGGTTTGACAAGTGTTGGGGTAAGTTTAGTGGTGGCAAACGGGTCGTGCTGTGCCGGCACGGCCCGTTTAATCGTGCCGTGTCGTGCCAACACGTTTCGAAAATGGGTCGTGCCGTGTCGTTCCATTTCCACAAGAGGTAGGGCCCGGCACGGCCCCTACATGCCGTGCCATGGGCCGTGTCGTGCCCGCACGACCCATTTCAAGTTTTTTTTAATTTTTTAATTTTTTTGGCTTAGCGATCGATCGCCACCTAACTGGCGATCGATCGCTACACCAAAAAAAAAATTATTGTTTCGTGTCGTGCCGTGCCGGCCCACGGGCCGGCACCCTATGGCCCGGCACGACCCATGCTACATTGTCGTGCCTGGCACGACACGACACTGTAGCAAAACGTGTCGTGCCGTGCCGCTCCGTGACGTGCAGTGCTCGTGCCGTCCGCTCCGTTTAACACCTCTAGGTAAGTTTGCCAAATATAAAGTCTTAAAAATTAGTTTAAAAATGATACTTTTTTTTAATTATTATTTTATTATTAATGTATATGTATCAATTCTTTGATTGATATATTTACATATATCTATTTGAAAAATAGGGGTGTTACATGTAACATGTAAACATTATAGTAGAATTACCTCATGTAAGTACCAAAGTTTTAGAAAAAGTTTATTCAAAACTTTGATTGATGTTGAGTAATGCACTTCACGATTTCCCAAAACAACAATGTATATTGGTTTGGTTGATGTTGTCCATTAGAGCATTCTCTTAAAGACATTTCAACCATAATGTGAATATATTCTCATTCAAGTGTAATTACCCTACAATTTATATACTAAGAATAATAAAAAACTATATTTTTTAGAATTACGATGAGCGTATTTATATAATTGAATAATAAAATAAATCACAATTTATATACTAAAAATAATCATTTTAATCTCTAATCACCCTTCAACTTTACGGCCCTCCAAGTGCAACTGCGGTGGCCAACCTTGGGCATGGGTCCTGATAATTACCCATTGAAACCATCCTACTCAAAAGTCCAAGTGAGCCACTCGTTGCATGTTAAAGGCCCATATATGATTTGGAAGTGCCGATATTGAATCTAACCTATTACACAGTTTATTAATCTATTTTTTTAGCATAGTTTATTAATGGGAAAATTGCGGGCGGTACCCTTTCCTGAAACTTAATTCATTCTAGTCTAGTTAAAAAACCTTAGTTCACTTAGGTCCATTCTTGGTTAAAATGACTATAAAACCCCCATATGGTCCATGTGGTCCAATTGGTCCACATGGTCCAACCAACTCTTAATAAAATTGCATTCTTAACCCTAAGAAAATGTTTAAAGAACAAATAAGCATCTATATACTATTTATCATCTTCTTTATCCTATTATTCATTAAACAGTAGCATTTATGAACATGAGATCCTTCAGTTTCTGTCATCTCGGGTGAACCCAAGAGCATACTTTTGCAAAGGACTCACAGTTCATATAACGTTCTTCTAATTATAATTCACAACCCGATTTGAAGATCATGTTAAAAAAAATAAAAGGCCCAACATGCTTCCATATTACAATAAAATTTTAGCAAACGAAAATATACCATTTTGACCATAACGGCACCGGGTGAGGTGGGTCGCAGCGCCACCAGTCGAAAACTTACTGCCTTCAGACTGTTTTACGAATGGCTCCTCACCATTCAACCTCAGCTCACGGGCGAGGCTAGTCTGCCAGTTATCCGACTCCTTCAGACACTTATGAAAAGAAAGAAAGAAAAGAAATATTACCAAGCTAAGAAAGCTGAAGATTACAAAGCTTGGAGACTACAATATTTATTTTTCAGAAAACTATGGAGAATTTTCGGTGTCCTTAGCTTCCTGAATGCCTTGGTATTTATAGAAGTCTGGAGGTGGATGTGAAATCCGGACTTCAATTCTTGTTTATAATCAGACGTCATTGCATGCGTCTTCTTTCTTGTTTGGTATCTTGTGGTCCCTTCGACTTTTGGCCGAAGAGCGGTCCTACCATTTTGTTTTCTTTTGCAAATGGTAGTGGTCCTCGTCAGAGTCACATGGCTCTTGTCTCCCTGTGGTCCCTAAAAATTTGGCTTTTGCAGTCCGCGTGGGAATCTTCCACGTTGCCCGGTCCTGCTTTGTCATCTTTCTTCTGGTCCCGTTTGACAGGGAACCCTTTCCCGAACAGTGGCTCTTTCTGCTCTGGGCAGCTCGAGCAGATGTAGTCCTGCCATCTTCCCACATGAGCCACGTTGCAGAAATTTCGGCTAGTTTCTTTGGTTGCCGGAATCTTGTTTTCCCATAATATTTGCCTCTTCTTTTCAAAGATGTCCTCGGCAAATTTTGTAGTATGGCTTGTCATGGAGTTAACCATGAATGATCCGTTCGCTGTTTTCTGGAAGATTTTGAACGGATACTTGACTTTGTCCATCTCAGTAAGACAGACCCATAATCCCCAAGCTCTTCTGGTAGTAATGTCATCTTCTGTGAGCGGAGAAACTAGTGTTGTTCCTTCAGGCGGTGGTTTTATTTGATCCATCTCCTTCCAGTTAGGTCTCTGTAACCTTACAAAATGAAAGCTAGGGTGAAGATCTTTTCCTGTAATTTCTGGGGCTGCAGTAATGAATTTCAGCTCCAGAACATCTCCTCGTCCAAGTGTATGATTATTTTGACATGAGTCATATACTCCTTCATAGATCTAGTCCGGTAATTTGCGATTTCCAGAAAACTTGGTGATGTGGTAAAGACTGAGGCTAGGCAGTCAAAATCAAACCACTCACGAACACTTTCTGGTTTGACACCAGGATGCATCCACATTCTTGGGTATTTTCCTGACCAGTCTGCTGTAATTTTTCCAGGAATTATACCCACTCTTATACAAAGTTTCTCCCATGATCTTTGATATTCCTGCAAAGGGGAAGCTGGGGAAACAATATTCTCGTTAGTATTAACCTTAGATTTGCCCGCCGATGGCCTAAGATTAATCTCTTCCTCCTTAACCCCTGAGGTGCTGGGTTGGCTTGATTCTTCAGATATCTCAGATACCTTGGAATCAATTTTTCCTTCTGTATCTTCCCCGAAAGGATCAATACTAGGACATATAGTGGCGGTACTTGAATCCTCCACACCGGTTGATGAGCCCGGCTCTCTGAAACACGACTTTAGCTTCACTGCTGAAGCATCCCGTCGGAAGGGAATATAAAGACTGTCCCATAAACAAGTGTGAGCCTGCATGGTAGCCTTCATAGCCTGTTGGACCTTCGTGAGATCCAGTTCCTGTACTTGACCCACAACCTGAGAATTAATCACCAGGCCGTTGATCTTCTTGTCTAGCTCCTCCAGATTTTCTCGGAGGTGCTTTGATCTCGTGATGATGGAATTAGCTTCACTCGCTTCCATCTCTCGTCAAAAAATTTGCAAGAATATTTTTATCAGATTTTATAATGACAATATCATAATCATAATATTGGCATTCAGCTTGCCATCTTAAAAGTCTAGCCTTTTCTGGTTTTGATTCAATTTTATTTTTTAAAAAGGCTTTGACACTCGTATTATCTATTTTCAAGATAAATTTCTTTGCAAGTAGGAAAAGTGGCCATTTCTTAAAAGCCTTTCGAACAGCAAAGAACTCCTTCTCGTTGATGTGCCATCTAATAACTTTGCTGTTATCAAATAGCCCACTGCAATATCTGCATGACACTTCTACTTCTGGTGTAATTTTCAGGAGAACTGCAGCCCACCAATGATCACTGGCATCTGTGTATAATACCAGTTCATCGTCGTCGTTTGGTATTGCAAGCTTTGGTAGTTACCTGCAAACCTCCTTCAGCTGTTTGACAGCTTGTCTGTGATCTTCATTCCACTCAAACTTAACATCTTTTTTGAGTAGTGGACTGAACACCTTCCTCTGGTTTGCTAGATTGTTGATAAACATCCCGACAAAATTAACAACTCCTAGAAAACTCTGAAGTTGTTTTAAATCCTTGAGGTCATCCGGATATCCTTGTACTTTTTCAACAATATGATTTTGAAGGATGATTCCAGATTCGTCGATCTCGATTCCAAGGAACTCTATCTGTCTTGTAGCAATTACTGCTTTCCTTTCGGAAAGCTCCAATCATTCATTGTAACAAACGTCTGAAAAGATTTCCAGATGTTTAAGATGTTCTTTCATGTTTTTTGACGCTATGAGGATATCGTCAATGTACACGAACATGAAGCTGAAGTAATCCTTGAAAAGATTATCCATCTTCCTCTGAGATATCTGGCGAGCATTTGCTAATCCCATTGGCATGACATTCCAGATATAATGTCCTTGTGGTGTGGAGAATGCTGTGAACTTTCTGCTTGCTTCCTCCATTTTAATCTGGTAGAACCCAGACTTGCAATCGAATTTAGAAAACACTTTGGCATTCTTAATGCTATTTACCAAATGTTCTTTGCTTGTGATAAAATATCCATCGAACTCCAAGATTTCGTTGATCCCTTTATAGTTGATCACCAATCTCGGCTTTCCTCGTTTAATTTCTCCATGATTCCTTACCAGAAATCCTAGGCTGCTGTATGGAGAAATACCTGCTGAGATTAACTTAAGGTCAAGATGCTCCTTAAGTATGATCTGCATATCTTTCCGATCTTCCTGGTTCATGGGGATCGGCCTGTTCCTAACAAACTCATTTTCTTTTCCAGTTTTCACCTTCAAAGTAGCTCTGAGCTCATTTTTGTTCCACCATGCCAGTGGATCCTCGTTGTAGTTTCTACGAATCTTCCTTTTTACATCCTCTAGAGTGATTCGCTCTTCGAGGGTAGATTCAGGTTGTGGAACTTCTTCTCGTAAAGCATTTTTCAGTAGCAACAGGGTTTCTGGAGTTACTCTTTCCTCATCCTGCTCTCTGAAAGACTTGATATTAACCCAGTCAAAAGTTTGAGAATCCATTTCACTAGGACCTTGTTGTCGGAACTGAAGAATTGCCTCTCCAAATTTCTGCCGATCTTTCATCTTTGGGTGTCGAAGTTTTCCTTCATCACCACGCTTCTTGCGAAAACTAATAGGGAATTTTCTGTGAACGCCTCCCGTAGTCTCTACACCATAATCTTATGATCACAAAGGGTTGTGAAAATAAGTCTCCTGGTCTCGTTCTCCTGTGTGAACCGCTTGAATGTCTGTAGGAAATTGTTTCCTAACAGCATATCAGCGCCTGTGTCATGAAAATAAATAGGTGGAGTTTTAACTTTGTACCATGGGGTACCACCTGCTCCGCCGATAATTATTTCCGCTCCTCGGACTCCTTCATTAAGAATAAGGATCCGTTTGGAAAAGTCTCTTCCGGCAATGGCTGGTAATTTCTCACCAACGTCTTTGGGGAAGATTTCTCGCCTGGCAGTGCATATTCCAGCTCCTGAGTCAATGTAGGCTGCAAAATATTCTGCCCGATATTTTTCATATAACATCCCGACGGAGATATATATGGAGAATGGACTGGTGGTCATTTGATTCGATATCTTTTCCCTTCCACCGTGAACTTCATTCCATCATGCAATCTTTCCCAAGGTTTATGTTCCTCTAGAAATTCAATCCCTAGAATAAGCTGTTCTGGGATCCGTCCAGCAATTCCTTCAATTGTGAGATCAATTTCACCAATTTGAAGGTTTCCTTGAAATTTGCCAACTGTAAGTTGTTGCAAATAATATAGGACATCGCATGGGAAGATATTGTTCTTCTTGGTGATGTCAAAAACTATCTGCACTTCTCTCCAGCCTTCTGGGCATTTCAGTTTTCCTATTGTTTGGAATATATCAGGAACTTTCTGAATTCTGCTTGAGGCTGCCTTCTGTTTTCCCCTGGATAGTTGCTGATTAACCTATCCTGTTGGAAAGACATCCTTCTTGGCTCGTTCATGAGGCTTTTGCTTCTGTTCAGAATAGGTTGATCTTGTATCCTCATGTCGATCTCTCCTATTGTCGGAGTATCAATGATGTCTGGCAATACTGCTTTGGCGAAGTCTTCGAAGATTCTGGGGACTTCGATGAATTCCTTTCTCAAGAATACCTCGGAATGATGAGTATTCGAGAGTGCGTATGACACCTTGTAGGTGATCGAGTAAGGCCTGTTCCCTTATTTCATCAAATCTTTTCTTTTAAAATCTTGATTAAGAGTGAAAACTTTGTTGAAGTCTCGATCTCCTAAATTGTATGCAATCCTCGGATAGATGTTGAAGGCCATCTTTCCTGCATACAGATTTCCTGCCACTGCTCCCAAATAAGAATCTTTGAGGTTCGGGATTCTCTTGTCAAAGATCGCCAGGTTGAGGGGCGAATCAATTCCTTCCTTAAATGTTGCTTTGATGATAACTCTTATGGCTCCGATATGAATCCATGAGAGTGTATTAGCAACCTTTCTTTTGACCTTGTTCTTAATCTCCTGGATTTCTCTATAGGTGATTAACTGCATCTCAATTTGGTTTCCCGTGAATTCCATTGGATCGCAAATTCACCTGTTGTCATCCTATGGATAATCTGATGCTTCCTGCTACGAAGACCAATCATATCCATGGCTTTTTCCATTGCTCCAATTGTAAATCCATCATACATTTGAAGCTTTGGCTCTTCTTTCATGATCATCATCAGGGGTTTTATGAGAAACTGTGGTATGCGAGAAAAACCTCGACAGCTCTTCTCTAATTACGTGCTGAAGGAACTCTCCTTCACTTTGATTCTGAGTTAGATTCACCTCCATCCTCAGAATAGATCTCTTCTTCGTAGATGCTTTCATCTGAGGGAATATCCTCAAATTGATACACCTGCACCAAATCCTGAAAATAGACAGCATCCTCAAATTCCTTGGTATGCTTTTACTGTCTTACTCCACGACTTTGATTTTTTGGACAATCTGTAGAGATATGTCCTCTTGCTCCGCATGTCCAGCAATTACAATCTCTAAAACTCTCATTTGCATGAGTAGGTGTGCGTCTGAAAGTTTTCTTTGATGGTGTTCTGCTAGAAAACCTGTCGACGAGATTCTACTTCTTGTTGGTCCTGATCTTTGCCCCGATCTGTAGCTTTGGGCTTTCTGTTTTGACCAGACCCTTCTAGGTCTCCATGAAGACCTACTTCTTCGTGAACTACCTCCTCGGGCATATGGATGACTTTTGTGCTTCTTCATCTTTCGCCTTTGTGGGTATTTCCCAATGATTGTAGGGATATCATTTCCCGTACAACAAAGAGGAGCCATTTTGTTGATTCCTCTGAGCTTCTTGAAATTTTTCTGGAGCTTTGCTTGGTAGCACCACTCCGCCAGCTTTACTTTGAGAAATTACATTCTCATGGACACCATCTCGATTGCATGCGGTGTATACTCCTGGATAAGCATTTCTCTCCATGGGCTCGGAATTTTGGCAAAGAATAGCTCTGCTGCATCCTTCTCCGCTATCTTTGACTTCCATCGATACTCTGTAAAGAGTTTGATGTATTCGTCTACATAGCAGATGTCAAGTAGTTCCAGGCTAATCAGAGCTTGTCTGTATTTCTTAGCCTTCTCTTCCCCATTCCTTCGAAGTAGCCTATTCCGATGAAACAGATTTTGAAGAATCTCGCCATTTTGTCCACGATCTCTTTCAGGGACTCTCCGGCTAGGACTTCTTCCTTGGTTCCTGGGTCTCCAAGATCCCAGGAAATCTTGACTGATCCTTACAGACTCATTTTTAGAAGTAAAATGAATCATTCTTTGCTTAAGTCAAGTGTTCCTGCTGCTATTCTCATTACTGAAGCCCATTCATCAATAAGAATTTCTCTGTTTTTGAAATCCAAAATATCCATGTTGAGCATAAGTCCATATGGATGGATTGGATCTAGCTGCGATTTCCCGTAGGGCGTCTGATGAATATCTGGCCTTCGGGAACGGTTCCTTGTTCCAACTGGGGGATCCAAAGTTGCTGAAGTGAAATCTTCCCTATGTGGCATACTTTGATCTCCTTCGGCTGGATTGTGTGACCCGAAGCTCTCTTGTGGTGGAGGTCTTTGTACAAGCTCTCTTGTCTTGATTTCTACGAGATTTAATCCCGCAAATGAATCAGCAAGATCATGAAGATCTTCCAGGTTGATTCTTTCCATTACTTTGTGGGATGTAATGGTTCTCCTCGTAGGACTGCAATCATTTTTTCAGTCTCCGTCAAAGGTCTCCGGACCTCTTCTGCTTTCCCTTTTTGGTGTAAAAGAGGTTCTGTTCCGTAAGATGGTGGCAACCATCCTCCGTTCCTTCTTCCTGTTAGACTTGGCCTTGACTCCAATTCATTCACTCGGGATTGAACATCTTGAAGGTTTTCAAGAATCTTCTTCTGATGTTTAATCATAATCTCCATCTGACTCTGAATCTGATGGATCTGTGCAGGGACATGGTATTGAAGGTAACCATAGCGTTGCACTGTCTTCTGGATTTCTCTAAGATCTTGGGATATCTTAGAAGAATCTTGCTCGATTTCTCGAAAGGTTGGTTCTCCCATCCTAATCATCCGGTCCAGACCCTATTGGATCATTGGTGGCTGAAAACACATCTTCATGTTTAGGATGATCGTCCTCCTGAAGTTCAGCTAACTCGAACTGTAGTTTGAGGTTCACTTGATGGAGCCTCTTAGCCATCCTTTCGAGTTTCTTGTAATGGTTTATTCCGGGTGTATCTAATAAACCTGTTCCTCGTAAAAGTTTCCACTTATGGTTGAAACGTTGAGCTTCTGCCATATGCTTCTGGTTTAGTTTTTCCAATTTCTGGAAATACCACCTGTAAGAATGACACTTCGAACATTCGTTCGGATCCATAATTTTCTTGAATCGTCTCCTCCGTATATGTTACAAATTAATATTCAAGATATTATCATAGTATTTCCAGAATAAACCTAGGCTCTGATACCATTTTGTGCCAATGATCGTTAAAACGGGGACTTGTAAAAAGAAGACATTATGCCAATTTTTATAAATATATGGATATAAAAGATAATTAAATATTATATAGAGACCATTTTGTAAACTAAACAAAAGCCTAGAGAATAGAATGTAATCTCACCTAACCATTGAGGGATAAAAGAGTCAAATAAAATACCCAATTGATTTGAAAAATTTTAAAATTTGACCTATTTGAATACAAGTTTCTCCAACTTGGATTTTCTTGCACTAAAATTTTTTCCCAAGACTTAAGTGATTTAAGTTTCCCAAAAGAGTACTTCCTTGCAATTTCCCATTTATTAATTTATTTAAATCATTGACACATTTACAAAATACAGTGACCCATTAAAAATCAAGGCCCAAGGCTGTAAACCCATGTAGCGGATTTCGAAGGTCCAACTTTAACTAATAAAAAGGGGAATTTGTGGCCCAATACCCTTTCCAAATACTATTTGCACATAAATCTTCATTTTAAAAATGTCTACAAATAAATTCATGGTGGATAAATCTTTATTCACAAAGTCCACTTTCCAAACTTTTGTTTTTAAAAAAAGATCTTTTTCATTCCTTAAATACCCTTACTTTTTTGCATTCTCTATCATCCTTTTTGCATTTTCTCTCTTTCTTTTGGCATTATTTTTTAAATTAAAAAAAATAGGATTCAAGATTGGTATGAAAATTTAAAAAATAATTGGTGCATGAAAATTTTAATTTTACATGCACCACTTAAAAATTCATGCACCAGCGTAATGTCATGCATCATTGTAAAGCCATTCACCAATGTATAGTCATACACCAATGTATAGTCATGCACCGATGTAATGTCAGGTGCTAGTTTATGTCATGCACCCGTGTAAAGCCCTGCACGAGTGTAATTTCATGCACCAGTGTAATGTCATGCGCTAGTTTATGTCATGCATTGGTGCATGACTATACATCGGTGGATGAGATTACAATGGTGCATGATATTACACTGGTGCATATATATACAGTCATGCATGACATTACACTAGTGCATGACTATACACTGGTGCATTACATTGCACTGGTGCATTACATTGCACTGGTGCATGACTATACATTCGTACATGAGATTACAATGGTGAATGACAATACACTGGTGCATGACTATACACTCCTGATAAAAATAACAAGTGCATGAATTTTTAACAGGTGCATGGAAAGTTTAAAAATAACTTGTGCATGAAAATTTTAAAAACAACTGGTGCATTAAAATTTTAAAAACAACTGGTTTAACTGGTGCATGAATTTTTACAAGTTCATTACATTGCACTGATGCATGACTATTCATTGGTTCATGAGATTACAATGGTGAATGATATTACACTAGTGCATGACTATACACTAGTGCATTAGATTACACTTGTGCATTACATTGCACTGATGCATGGTTTTACACCGGTGCATGAATTTTTAACTGGTGTAAAGGAAGAGAGAATGCAAACCGGAAGAGAGAGAATGCAAAAAGTAAGAGAGATGATGCGAAAAGTGAGAAAGATAATCCGAAAAGGAAGAGAGGACCCGAAAAGTAAGGGTACATTTGTCATTTATGAACAAAGTGGGCCTAAATGATTGAAGTTTTTTTTACCTAGACTATGTTAAACAAAGTTTCACCTTCTAGAGTTTCCCAATTAAAATGGTTGATTAATGATAACAAATAATAATTAGTTATTTAGTGAGCTAGTGGTAATTTAACCAATATAGTATTGCTAATATGTATTTTACCCCATTGGTTTGTAAAATATAGTTCATCGTCTCTTCACAATTTTTCAGAATTTATTGGCTTGTAATGACAAAAATACCATCGTTTAGGAGGAAGTATTTTGCACTTACTCACAAATCATAGGAGACATTATATCTATTTTCAAAACCCATTATTTAGTTGATTGGTTAGTTCACTGTATAGAAGCGGCTCTAGATGTTAAAGGCTACGGGAAGACGATTAATAGATTATGGTTAAAAAATCTTACTTGGGGAGTTAGCATATAAATGGGAACATATTAGCTGCCTAGCTACAATATCACAAATTAGATTCTGGTCATGATTAGTTGCTAAATATCTTTGCATTGAATCGTACTTACGATTGGTTCCGATTTTCGTTATTATGTTTCGGTCACGCTCAGTAAGGATTGTTATGCTCAAACTATTTTGTATCAACTGTTGTCAAATCCCTAGAGCATTTCTAGTGCTCTTCTTAGTAATATTTTGGCTTATCAAAAAAAAAAAAAAACAAATCAGACGAATCCTACGTTTTGGCCTTGCAAATCTAAGAAGACCATAGCCAGGCTAATTCATTAATTCATCCCAAGATATTTTATTTGGGAATGGGTGTAGCTACATTACATTCATTTGGAACAAGAAAGTTCAGAAGTTATTTAGTACATACACGACAGTTCTGAGATGTGTATAATAATATAACAAATAATGCTATGTGTTCTTGACACGCATTTGAAAGAATAAATAAAATGATGATTCACGTGAGTTTGACTGACTGACAATGGCATGCCCAAGGAAATTTTCTGAAAAAGGAGGTTTCAAATATTTGCTCATGGCATTTATAATCCATGCAGCAACACTCTCTCCTTCAGCATTCCAAGACAAAAAGACCTCGTTGAATTTCATTAACTTTCTTATTTTCTTCGTTTTTTTCTTGGATTAATGGATCAAAAGGCTCAGGGACAAGAGAATTAAAAGGGATTAATCGATGTTGATCAGATATACCGAACCACAGAGAGTCGAGGATGATCATATCTGTATTAGTAAGTGAATCAGCAACTCAATTAACTTCTTTGTGAATATATATGTGAGACATATATTGATGCTGCCCAAGGGCAAGTGTCCTGGGCAGCATTCATCATAGATGATTGATAATGCCATAAGGACACTATGCGCGAGGGACCGTATGTGAGATATCGACATGCTACTCCTTATTTAAGCCATCATTGATATATTGCCCATGGATAGAATCAGTGGAGGACTAAGGATTCTAGGAAAGGGGGCCAAAAAAATATATAGCGGGACGGGTCTGGGGCAGGTTCGGCCAATCCCAGGCCCCGCCCCGCTTCCAAACCCGATTGAAGCGGGTTCAAACCTGTACCGACGGGGCGAGTTCAATATGGATACGGGTCAGGACCCGCCCAATTGACATCCTTAGAACAGAGATAGAGAAGAAAATGAATTTTTAATATTTAAAGAAATCAAGAAAATAAAAATATACAGAAACCTACTTAATTAATTAGGGTCCTTAGGGACCATAAAATAAAGAAGAATCTCACTACTCAAGGAATGATGGGCCCAAAACCTCTGCATTCCAGCAAGGACTTCTGTACCCCACCATCACAAAAGAACCACCTAACCGGGCACCGGAACAAACAGTTATTCCCCAAACGGACCGTTACGGAACCCGGTTTCAGCTCCAGGAAAGGACCCGGAATCGGTCCGAATAGGTAATTCCCTCCAAGTAGAAGCCTCTCAAACTGGGCTATATCTTGACCCGAACCCGCAACCAAGACCTTCAACACGTACGGGGTCGGAATCAAACCTGAAAACTTATTATTCTCCAATGATAGAGCTGATAATCTGGGCATTAAACCCATGAACCCGGGTAAAAACCCGTGGATATCATTATTACCCAAGTCAATTGATACAAGCTGACTCGTAAAACCCATATTGATGGGTACTTGAACCGACCCGAACTGATTGAATGAAAGAGTTAACTGCTGCAACGACGGGTGGATGAAGAGACTCGCCGGGACTGCCCCCCTCAGCTTATTGTGGCTTAAATCCACGACTTGCAGGTAAACTAAATTGACGAGAGCCGCCGGGATATTCCCTTCTATTTGGTTATTCCTCATTATTAGTTCGAATAAAGACGGTGGCAGGTACGCCGGCAGCTTGCCGGAGATTGCATTGTCGCTTGCGTCAAGAAAATTCAAATTAATTAGTTGACTCAGCTCAGGAAACGCTCCGCCGAGCTTGTTTCTTTGAAGCTCGAGTCTTTTTAAATTCTTCAGGCCGTTGAAAGATGATGGGATTCCCCCCTCGAGCATGTTGTTGTCTAAGTACACCTGTTCCAGGGTGGGAAGCGAGCCGAGAGAGGCGGGGATCGCCTTGGATAGCGAGTTGCGAGAGAGGGCGAGCCGCTGCAACCGACTCAAGCGCGAGAACGAGCTGGGTATGGGGCCAGTGAAGTTGTTGTTGGATAAGTCGAGGTTCTTCAAGTAAGGGTGGTTCCAAGAAACGGCGGCGAGTGAGGCGGAGTATCCGGCGTAGTCCAGGGCTAGTTCGGTGACTCGTGAGACGGAGTTGAGTACGACATCGCAGCGGAAGCCGCAGGTGAATTTGTTGGTGAAGAGGTTGTCGCAGGGGTCGAGGGTGAAGTCCCATGAATAAATGCAGGAACCGGGGGTTATTGAGGTGGGATTGATAGCGGCCTTGAGCTGCTTCAGGGCCTGTAAATCCTTGGAGTGGGTGGTTGAATCTGCATGCATAAAGAATTGAACGAGAAATGTTGTTATGAATAACTTGATCAATGGGATCGATGGAGAAGCAGAAGATGATGACATTTTCAATATTACATAAATTTAGATGGTTGGATTGATAGAAAAGAGGTTTGATGATTCAAAGGTGTTTCTTCTTGAACCTTGAATAGGTTTGATTCACAGGAGAGTGGAGAGTTGTTTCAGTTTGAGGGTAAAAAGTGTAGTGTGTGACAGTTGTTGGCATTTAATCTGTGCGTCATGCTACAGTACAACTGTACAGGAAGGATCTAAGTTTTTTAATTAAAAAAGATCTTATTTAGTTTTTCTAAAATAATATGATTTCGATACTTTCATCCAAACCTGCGTCCTAAATCCGCATCCTATGTTCGGGTTGTTGTTATACATGGACAGTGTTATGGGATTGCAGCATTCTCGAGAGCATCATCAACCTAACCACATCTTATCTTGTATCGATGATTGTGGATATTTACATTCCCCAACTTCTGATGAGTAGAGATAATATTAACATACTAGCTCTCATTATTTGAAGACTCTTAGATAGAATTATTCCTTGGCATCATCTCAGTGCAAACAGTCTAGGGCATATCAACAGAGCGAGAGAGTACTGAAATAAACTAAAATAAATCGGTTTTTTGGTATATTTTATTGGGAAAAAACATAAAATTTACCTCGAAATTTTTTATAATTCTCATCAAGTTGGCCTATTGGTTATTAACATAAAACAGTCATCATCATGGCTTCCATTTATACTCCCAATACACAGAAAGTGGAGGAATCTAAGATGCACCACATGATATACAAGCAATGTTAGTACAAAAAAGTCTCACATGTCTTCTTCATTATCCCGTCTCCCATTTACTTTTCTTTCCAAGGACATATTATTGGCATTGTTTTATTTATCATACTTTAATCCTACAAAATGGGAACAATATATTCGTTTTATATATTTTTCAAATCAAACCAGAACCCGAATAAAACACAATGTAGTTTCGTCTTAAACCATTATCGTTTTGTTTTTGTTTTCTTTTACTATTTATTGCATCTTTCTTCCTTACAGTAAGATACTGATCAATGTAGCCGATAAACATTAAAATCATCGGTCATAAAGTGCGTAACAACATGATCATGATTCTTTAATTTTCTTTTTCGAACCAATTTTGGAATTTGCAATTGATGAGACATCCACTCCTGATTTCTCCAATGCTCATAACTTTGGGTAAACTATTTTTTGCACTATTACATCTTCTCATACTGTGTATAAGATTAATATGTATTTTTTTGTGACAGAAAGTATAATTCTTTTCCTTTTCTGAGTAAACATCCAACCTATAGAATAAAATACTGCCAGACTTAGAAAGATATACATCTTTTTTTATGATGAGGGAACCCGCGACCACTACCATTGAGGTTCGCGCATTGGGTAAACCTCCGGGCTAACATGTGAATCGAACTCATGATCTTACTGTCATGAGATCATCCACAAAAACTCAACAATGACAACACTAACACAAAACCCAATGTGATTTGATAAAATTACTACCAAGAAGATATTATATTCACACTGAAGAAAAATTAAATACGTGGGGTACTCGGAAGGATTAGATTGAGACATTGGACACAATAACAAACATGCTACATTACATAACATTGGAGTAAAAAATTATGTCCCGGGGGAGAAGCATATATACATGCATTCAGACAAAAACTCTTCTAATAATATATACAGAAAAAAAAACAAAACAAGAAGACACCTTTCTCCCAGCTTTCATACGCTGATATGCCCACGATTCATCTTCAGGCGAACCGTTCGAATTTGATGGACTTCTTTTTATTTTTCTGGCTAAAGTTTACCAAGTACTGCTTCACATATCTTTCATTGATCTCAAACACGAAACTCATTCCCTTTATCTGCATATCATATTTTTTTCGAAAAATTATGTACAATTCGGAGCTCATAAAATCATTTGTTATCAAATATTAGCGCAGCAAACGCAAAATCGAAAACCTACGTCGGTGAGTGATTGTCATATATCTTGTACAGTCAAGCTAATGACATTGGTACTTTTGGTTAATATATTGCAAAAACTGAAGAGTTGCCAAATGAATTTGAAACGAAGATTTGTGAACTAATTTTCTATGTACGCTACAGTTTATGTGATGATATACATATCTCCTAAACATAAACTAGACAAGGCCTTACACATGTTTTCAAATCCAGTGAACGCATTGACAAGGTATGAGGCTATATCTTTGACATACACTTTTAAACTTTTTAGTAAGAAAGTAATAATAGAAGTTGATGTTTCTTAAAAGTAGAAGACTATATCAGTGAGTGAAAAGATATATTGCTAAGTTTAATAAGAAAAATAATAGCACTAGATGGTTCATAAAGAAGATTATATCAATGCCTTAAAAACTATGTCACTAAATTCACATTTGTTGCCGTGGACAAGGGAATAACATCTCAATTACCTGGGAGCAGGAGGATAGCTGCTTTTGTGTGGGATAAAGCAATGGAACAAAGCCATATGCCCAGTTCTATGCTAATTTAAACTCTTAGGCAATCAGGTCAATTTCAGTAAAAAGTTGCATGACAGTTTGATTGAGTATAAAATCCAGATACTGGCACGTTACAAAACAAACTCAACAATGGTTAGTGGTATCCTACTTGCAGTTTGCAGGACGATGAGTTTTTTTTTCTATTATGAAGCTTACACAAATTTAAAATGAAGCCTAACATCAATTTATACAACAATTGAGAGATACGATGATGATGACAAGAGCACCCATCATAATATGGATTTTGTCACTGTAGTGTGTTGTTTTTAGAGACCAAACGGAACACAGGAAAATAGTGAAAGTATCTTCATGAATCGGACGCACCAGACATCAATGACCATGAAAAATTTCAAATACTTATGAAATAGGTTACATAGAGCGGAAAAAGTTGATCACAAGATGAAACCTTAGATTGAGAACCAAACAATTGATTTAATATCTAGTGTGCAAGAATAATACCTCAATTAAACAACTGGAACTAAGGCTCAGAAATTGTCCAGTTTCTATTGTCATGCCGCTAACAGACACTGAACTCTTGCCAAGGTTTTTCAAAACGAAAGATCCGTCAGCTTCCATCTTGATAATTGCCTGAGAAAAAAAAATGAATCGTGTCATATAATATTTTGTTATCTAAATATGCACCAAAACAATATTAGCTATACACCCAAGTTACGTGACACAAAAGACTTTCATCAATCTCAAAACAGAATAATTTCAATCAATCATTGATTCGTGCAGACCACTCAAATCAGAAACTTAAATAAAGGAATTACCATTTTTGAACTGGCTAGTTAGATTACATCCTATGTTATATAAAAGCATTTTCCAAGCAAGCATTAAGGTCAATAATTGAAAACCTACACATTTATACTGAAATGAAGGGTATACATGCATGACATGGTTGAAAACATAGTCTTTAATATGAGCATAAGAACCTGAAGAGAAGCATTTTTTGTCAAGAAATTCTTTATTACCGAGTGTCCATTTAGGTGAATACGTTAAATATTGGTCAAGGAAAGGAGTCCAAGTATGCCTCTGGATAAGAAATCACAAAGACCGGTCTTTCACTCTTGGCTCACTACTTCTCTCTATACTCCCCCCAAGTATAAATCTCTAGCTGTCCAGACTGACGACTGACGTCATGGGGTCGGAGACTCTTAAGGGAGTGAGCCCACTACTAGTTGTACGGTTTGCGGAATTCCGGATCGAAGCATTAGTGCTTAGAATGCTAACCCCAAAACAAACAAAAAAAACAGAAGAGCCGTGCTCCAGAGAACCAAAAAACATTCACCGCCTCCACAGAAAGATTAGTCTGGTCAATTGGTTACTTCCTCTTCAGAATCACCATATTTTAAATCAAGGATCCAGTTTCTTCCATTTTTACATAACATATGAAATCACATGCTTCTTCAAATATGCCATAGTCACAACAAAACTATTACCAACACAACCATAAACTAGAAGTCATTATATGATACTGACAAGCCAATAATTTTCAGGGCATTATCCATGGTTTTTTTTACCACCAAACAACCTAATAGTCATTCCTATAATGGCGGCTAAAAAACATGACATCATTGTCCATGGTGGATTCTGATCAATCTCTGACATACGCAGTAAAAACATGCATTTGGTAAGTCTAATTCATAAGCAATGCTCTCAGATTCATCGTTAAAGAGGCTACAAAAGAAGAAAACATTAGCACACCTGCCGCCTAGATATTTTATTAGCTCGCCCTTCTTTCCTCAGATCAATATCAACAACAACATCCTCTGTCGATCTTCCAAGCACAACCTGTAAACAAGAGTTCATTGGGCTTTCATCTGGATAAACTAAAACAAGTCTACATGGACAAAATGTAGTGCACTACAAATAATTAACTCATGGTCAGCTCAAAAGACCGGAGAAAAGGGCTTAACAATACAAGGCCTGAGTAACAAGGGAAACATGATCTATAACACACAAAAAATTGACACAAGAAACATATTTAAACAACGAAGCAATGGAAATTAAGATATTTTAACAGCCCTGACAGTTGAATGAAGTTTTTGATTTCCTTGGACAAGAACCCAGGTGTCTGTTGATATTAAATTGGTATAAACAAGCAAACAGACATCAATGTAGTATCATAACACCTATTATTTACCAGCCTCATGAGTTGAATGAAGTATTTCCTTTTCATTGAGCCTTTTGAGTGGAATGAAGTCAAGACAAAATTTTGGGCAAGAGTCGTTAACAAATACTCTTATTAGGGACATTAAAAGAAGACAAATTATTTTTTCATCAGAACGAATTTTTGTGCCAGATGAACAATAGCCATATTACGGGGAATTTGGGACTACATACTGTTTGGAGCAATATTGTGACTTTTTTAACAACAGAAAACATGTTGCTCAGTTCATAAAATGCAAATGAGACATCCACAAGTTTCAGCTGAAAAAATCTAAAAAAATGGATACAGAAAATAGGGGAAAAAGAATTTGATACAATTCTTATAAACAAGTTTACCCGGGTAGCCAAAGCATTAATCAATGAGCCGTAAACGTAAACGTATTTACTAAATTTTTAGTTGAGGTGCATTAATCATGCATGCTGATTGCAGAAATTGATAGATAACCCTTGAACAACTTGTAAAGGATAATGCTACTGATTTTTTTCTTTTCAAAATTTTCAAAATTAAGTGCCTCCAGCGGAAAACAAGCAAAAAAAAGGAAAAAAATTAAATAAGAAAATCAATTCTTTATCTTATTTCCTACGGATCATGATAGAGAACCTCAGGCTTCCTAACATAATGCCTCAGATATCGGCCATACAAGACAGCAAGAGCTCCTTGAGACATCATTACTCTTTGCAAACAGGAACGAGCACCTTGTTCCAACCTAATGATTGTTCTCTTAGCATCATCACACATATAACTTGTAGCTGAAATTTAAGATAACAAAATGAGCCAGTCATTACCAAGCACCATAATGGCAGTAAACTGAAACTCAATAATTGAATAGATGTAGGCAACCATTCATGCAAACGTCATCTATAGACAGTCAAAAGGCTGAAATACATTATAAAAGTGCTCAGCCTATGGTACTCAGTAAATGCTTAAATGTGACAAAATATGAGTCTACCATTATCTCTAGACAGTGGATGAAAAGCAATATAAAAGTTCAATGCTATTTATGAATGTCATCCTGAGACGACTTTGATTGGGATGAAAGTAATCTAACATTACATGAGGAAAGAAACATGTTAAAATGATAAAGGCACTGACACAGGAGTCTGCACTCAAATTATGATATGAAAGTGTTCGATAATGGTCGCTATTTACAGTATGACAAACACATTGAATTCATTAACTGACTACAGCATAGCATTTATTACCTTGACTAGTAGTGACAGAGTCTTGGTCATATGGATCTAAGTCCATTTCAAGTATCTGTAAACATACGTTACAAAATCAAACTCGAGGAAAAAACGATTTGACAGGCATACATTTAATTAAACGCTAATAATGTTAGATGTTATACCATAGCTTCTATATCAGAAAAATAAGGCACTTCAGCATCAATCAGTGATTCTTCCTGATCTGACCCCGAGGAATTTGCAGCTGATTCAGGAAATGCCATTCTTCCAGAATTTGCATCTGCAAATTGTATCATCTCAGCGACTGTTGCTGGGCTGTCTCTCACCTGTTTGCAATGAATAGACTAAGATATAGATGTCAAAGCAATCACATCCTCCAATAAGCAAAATAAATACTTAAAAGCAAGGGAAAGTTAAGTACCCTCACAGCTACTCCAGCAACTTCTTTCTCTGTCAAACTATTGCTAGGTGTATATGAAATTGTGTGTGTTAATCCACCTTTACTGGGATCTCCATTAGCTTCGTAGGCAAACCCAGGAAGTAGGGTCTTGGTTCTAGAATCAGTCATTTGAGTTTTCGCTGAAAAGCCAGCATGTTGGTCAGCGGAATGTGATTCTGATGACCTGCGTATTCCAACCTTCTGAGGTCCCCCAAAAGCTTTCGAACAATCTTTTGATTTAGTTGGAAAATTAAAATTTTGCTCGTAATTCTTCCCATGAGCAACGGCAGATGCATCTATAGAACCCCTGAGATCAACTTGTGTTACAGAAGAACCAAATGATGTGGAAGGATGGATTAGCAAGAATATGTCGTCATTGCATGGAATTTCAGTATCCTCCGAGTTCAACGTGCAGCAGATCTGGCCATCACTGAGTTCAGTGATATCAGTTGAATTCGAGTAAACATTAACCACTGAGTGGGGATTAATTTGTTCTTCTCCATAAGCAGAGGATGGAGTGGCTTCCAACACCATAGGACTTGCAGTAGGAGAAAGTGTAAAATTAGTTTCTGAAACTGTTACAGCCTCAATATTAACCACTGCGACATCATTTTCCTGATCGTCAATACGAGAGTCCCGAATAACTGGAATAATATTATTAGAACAATGTTGATCCTCTGCATGCATTTCCTCCACATCCATCAGGAGAATCTCATTCTCATTTGAAAGGTTCAAAAGTGAATCTGGGTCCGCAAATTCAACTGTGTGCACTGCAGATCTATTTTCCTGACCATCAGCACTATCGTGAAGCATGTCATCAGAAACCTGACCCGCATCTTGCAGGCACATACCCGGCAAAGGAGGAGCCGATATGTCTTGTACTCTCAAGTGGCGTAAGTGAGGTTGTTCAGATGCAAATACATTTTCTTGAAAAGCATAGTCATCAGACTTAGTGGTTTTAAATGGTAAACCTTCAAATTCAACAGGAACATTTCGAGTATTTTCGTTTATTGAACAATGTTTGAGAGTAAGCGAACCATGTCTTGTTTCGATATTTGCCTTCAAAATATTGTTTCCACTACCTGTTAACGACGGAGAAACATTTCTATCAAATCCATAACGTCCGAGCATTCCATTCATGCAATTTTCTTCAATGGAATGTGGGAATACAGTCTGAGATACATTAGTTGTATCCGAAACCACAGCAATATCCCTTACGGTTTCTGGAAAGGCATGCCGTAGAATATCCAAGTCTTCTTCCTGAAGCTGTAAATGATCTGAAAGTCTATTTCCAAGAATACAACTTTGACCCATAGAATTACCATCAAGTGTGGCCCTCTTCCGAAAACCAGCACCACGACCACTGAATTCACAAGGCTCAGGTTCAAATAAACCTAGATCAGAGCTACCGAAAAACTCACTACGAAACTTTTTTCGCATGGCGTAATATTTCCTTCGGATGCTCTCCAATTTCCTCTTCTTTGAGATCTCTTTATTTCCTTTCAAGTTGTTCTCTGATCTAATAAACTTTGATGAAGGACTGAAGCCAGAGATCTCAAGCCCAAACATATGAGTAGATGATTGGCCTGAAATATCTGGATCATAGAGAAGAGAGTACCATCTGTCACGCAGTTCTCGTAAAGTAAATCTGCTAGAAAATTGTACCGCACCTTTAGCAAGTGCTTCCAATGATGCACCACCCTGACCAAGGGACAAAAGGCATCAAACTTACTGCATTGCTAGAATCAAACTTCTAAGAAGGAATTAGAAAAGTAAGTGCTCCAAAGGTTTATTATCATTAGGAAAAAATATAAACTCAAGCACTGGCATTCAAGTAATATATTTTTCAGTTTCTCTCTCTTTTCAATTTTTTTCTGGTCACTCTATAAATCAGGAAAGTATAAGAAACACCAACATGATGGACAAATATAAATTATGAGGTCACAGACAACGGATTGGACACGAGAGAATGGCAAAGTTCTTGAGAACTGGAGTTCATCAAGGAGTTGGGAGATTATTGTAACTAGTTTGTTGGACTTTGCTCAGTTCCTACTCCCTACTATTCGATATGAGCTCCAAAATTTGGGATGATTGGCAAGCACCATATGGGGCTGGCAAGGTCTGAAGTGTGTAACCAAGAGAATGAAACGTATTGGATTTAGTGCATTTGTCAGAATCAAAAGGCTGCAGGGAATCAGGAAAGTAAGGGTGAAAAGGTTTATTGTCATTGGAACAGAAAAATATAAATTCAAGCATGGACTTTCAAGTCAGCTAGCTTTGTTTTCTGGTTGTTCTCAATGTTAGAAAACCATAAGAAAACACCAGTATGATTGGCAAAAAAAATTAGGAATGGGTCATAGACCATGGATTGGACATAAAAGAATGCCAGAGCTTTTAGAACAGAAATACTGTGAGTAATTTACAGGACCTTGATGAGTCTCTGCTAGTCAACATGAGCCCGACACGAGAAACTGGGGATCACAGGAAATCACCAAACAGTGTTGGCAATGTCCGAAGTCTGACCAAGAGAATGAGAAGTATCAGATTTAGAATCAAATGCCTAAGAGAATAAAAAAAAAAGATGTTCAGACACTTTGTTGCATCAGGCCAAATTATACATACAAAAGCATTCCTATGTAGACTCTCGAATCATCAACGACGCACTTGCATTCACAGCAATCTGTTTTCATTTTTTCTTACTCTCTTTTCATTTAATTTATGACAATTTCAATTTCAATATTATAAAAGCATATAAACACCAATATGATTGAGCAATGAAAGGATAATAGAAGTTTCCATAGAGTTTTTGAGAGTTGGAGTTGGGAGAATTTGGGTTAATATCACAGTTATTAAAGGCGCATAGCGCACTAAAGCGCAAAGGGGTCATGGGGCAATAGCGCATAGCGCGACGCAAAGCGCACGCTTTACTTTAGTAAAGCGCAATAGCTTATATATTTTTAATACATCAAAAGTATCCATAAAATTTAATTAAACTCATCAGCAACAATTAGCAGTATGCTTTAGCAATATTAATAGCTTAACAATTTATATTTTGTTACATTCTCAAGTATTTGTCAAATTTGAATGAACTCATTGACGATTGTGATAACTGATGAATTTTATCACGTAAAAATTGAAGGAAAAGAAAATATAAAACAAGAAAGGAAGGATAATCAATCCAAAAATAAATAATAATTTGAGACTAAAAAAGGAAAGGAAATAATGCAATGTAATTTTGAAGGAAAATAAACAGAGCACTTGAGCACATCAACCTGCTTATCGGTCGACGTCGACTGGAGGCTGGAAGGTTTATGCAACAATACTTTATGTAGCAATAGCCCTAAAACTCTCTAACTTAACCCTAATATTCTCTCACTTGGGCTTATTTTTAATAAACCTAAATTTAAATTTAAAGCCCAACCTTAGCAATGTATTTTGATAACCTGCCGGCCACAATTTTCAAGCCTTAGCAAAGGCTCGCTATAGCGCGCGCCTTGGCTAATTGAAAAAGCGCAGATAGCGCACATAGCGCGCGCTTTGCCAAAAGACGAGGTGCATAGCGCTGCGAGGCGCAAGACACGTGCCTCGCTTCGCCTTGAGCTTTAGCGCGCGCCATGTGAGCTTTTAATAACTATGGTTAATATATTTATAAATTGACAAGTACCAGACAGAGATATAACCTGAGGCTTACAGAAGAGTTTGACCATTTTGTGTTAAACAGCACTTTTGCTGAAAAACGTTGACAAGGTCATAGTAGAGGTATATTATACATAACTAGATATTTTACAATCTCAGTAGGTGATTGAGCTTCTTCTATTGTCCTACTGGATATAGAAAATTTTAAGAAGAAGCTTGCTTTGAGTTTCTGCTGCTTTTATTTTTTCTTTATTCCATTTAGTTTTGGCGAGTTAAGCTATTTATCAAAAGCAGGTTCTTAAATGATGAATTCTAATTTTCCCCAGGCCAAATCACAACAAGAAACAAAACAACATCTTCAATCCATGTGCTTTTCTTAATCTTCAAGAGACAAAACAGGTTGACATGAAAGAGATACTCTCTCCTCACCTCGAAGGTCATCAAGGTTTAGTCTTAAACTGAAAAAAACGAACAGAACTTAAAATTTCAAATTAGACAATCCATATCTTACATTCAATATGTGCTACAAAAAAAGAGAGAATATTTGCATTTTTGCAAACATCATCCAGCACCGTGCTTCTTTCTTAGCATCGAAGAATGTAAAAACAAAGTAGTATCACAAAGAAGAACTTCTCACAAGTCTAGAACTAGACACCACATATGCATGATAAAGAACTGATGAAACACGAGAAACAAAAGGAAAAAAAAATTTAAGTCTTAAGCAACAAGTCTTACGTAACAAAATATTGATAAACTCCACGCCACAATCATATGCTTTTGCAACATAATATTTTATCAATAGCCACTGGATTCAATTAATTCAAGAAAAATTACCTTCAATTTTCCTCATCGAAATTAACGAATATAACAAGGAGCGTGATATTAACAAGAACAATCATAGGGCAAAAATCACCTAAATTACATTACCTCAACTGCATTCTTCAATAAGAGATCATCTTCAGGAATCCACCGACCCGAAACAGTAGGTGTTTTCGTCATCGAAAAAACCCTAATCACACAGATATGTGAGTCCCGTTCACTCTATTTTGGTAAATTTTTAGGTTTACTGAATAATTATGGCAATTTAGAGAGATAGGAAATTAGGAACGAGTGGTTTCCATGGAAAATTGAAGCTTGAAGCGCACTGTAAAAAAATGGCAATATCGTGAGTGGTGAGAAAAAAATAATATATATATATATATATTATTTGATTTTAGTAATCATTTAAAGATTAAGGAATAAGGAATATATATATTACTTTTAATGAAAATAAATACTGAGGTGTAAGAGTCTAGTTGATTGATTCCACATAATAAACTCAGTTACGTTTTAAATGGGCCTAGAATTTTGAATGTGCTATGGAGGCCCAATCTCCGTTATTGGGCCGAAATTCAGCAGATTTTTAAACGAATTATTATCGTGAAATATTTTATTTATTTTTATATATTTGAAAAAATAAAAAATATAAACTAAGCTAATGGCCCGGATGTTATTTGGACGGGATTTTCACATTTATCAGGCCAAATTAAAAATTCACAATTTCTTCATATGGTCTAATTATATCAAAGGCTATTGAACAATAAAAAAATTATGTATAATACTTTTAAAGAAGTATTGAGTTATGCACTACGATGCACATACACTGATACGACGATACTGACATATATACAGTGACACATATTTTCAAAATTTTCGGATACGATATGGTTGTTACACACTTGTATTTTATACATAACCAACAAAAAATATTCTTACAAAATTCAAGAAGCGTATGAATAAGTGCATGTCACTGGAATCATCATAATATCACTCATACTAACACAAAATACATATTACTTCGTTTAACATAAAGTTTAACAAGACGTCCAATGAAAAGATAATACCAAAAATATTCTTACTAAATTAAAAAATCATATAAATAAATGAATGTCACTGAAATCATAATAGCATCACACATACTAACACAAAATATATATTATGTACTTCAATTAATATAAAGTTCAACTAACACGTCCAAATTTTATTTTAGCCAAAAACTTTTTAAATTATACAATTAACCCCCAAAAGTGTCATTTCTGTATCTGACACACCCATCGGTCATGTATGACATAGGTGCCCGATTTTGGGGAGTGTTGAATATTCGATTTTATTTTATTTTTTTAAAAAACATTAAGAACACGCTAAGTCCGAGGAGTGTCGGCTACACCGAGTGCTTTTTTGTTTGTGTACGCGCATGATAAGGTTATGCCCGTGCAAAACCTTTTAGTTTATGTGATATTATATTGTAGGAGTCCATTCTCACTAAATACATTGACTTGAATATGTGATATTATATTGTAGAGCTATATGAGGAATAATATTTCATATATATGGAAAAAAATATTATTAGCTATTAGACGTATTGTTTATTTCCGACAAAATATGTACGTTGGAGATATGTACCTCCTCTAGTTTTTATAATGGATGTTTTAGCACTGTTAGTTTAAACTAACATATATCCCATCTGCTGTGTATTATGTCAAATCTAAGGGAGACATTTGTAATTTTTCATATATTCGTTACAAATTAGAGGGGATGAATTCGTAATACAGTGATTTTACAGAGGATCCATATGTTATTATTAAAATTAGACGGGATAATATAATTATTTTACAGGGGTAGACAACTGTACGTTTGGCAAATTCGGTTCAGTTGGTAATCGAACAGACTGAATGTAGGTTACTGGCCGAATAAAATTTATTGGTTAAGAGTAATTAAGATCAAATTGTGACCTAAATATACGGTATTAACCAAAAACAACTATAACAAATTATGATGTGAAATTAGAAAACTTACTTAAAACCCCACTAAAATATTTTCATATCCAAAAACACCTATAAATGATTTTTTTCCTAAATATCTCTTTCTACTACTATTTCATACTGGCTTAAAAGTCAATTTTTTCCTATTTTTTTCACACAACTCTCTTTCTCCTTTATTGATTTTTCTAAGCACGAACACTTAACTCCATATATATAAGATCTAACATTTTAAATTTGAATTTTTTAAAAAATCAACACTTAATTTCGAGATTCAAACAAATCGAAGTTCATAAACAACAAAAGCCGATACATTTCTGAATTTTAATTTATTGGATTTCAAAATTTGTAACGCTGCTATTTTACAAGATATCTCGGAAAACCGCATGGTGTAATTTTGCATTCCCATTTTTTAATTATATACGCCTTTTATATTATGTAACTCAGTGGCGGAGCAAAGACTAAATGACAATCATGATTTAGAATGTTGGGCTAAAGACCTGAATTTTCCGAAAATTAACACTGATTTTTTTTGTTGTTGTTGCATGGAATAGAGTCCACCATAGTCATAGGGTGGCATCGTCCATGATTTAATTAATTAAATTTTGTATTTATCGAAAAAAATTCCTTTCGTTATATGACTCTAAATATTTTTAAGAGTCGGTTTCATAATTTTCCCGAATCAATTTACAGCCGTTAACTAGTCACGCATTGTATGTAGCGTCTTACGAATAGCCAACCCTTTTTCCCCACACTATAGTTTAGTAGTACTCATGCAATACAAGCTTTGCGCCTATTAGCTTTGACTTCTCCAGCTACTTTTATTTAGCTTCTGTCTAATCTTCGCATCCCGGCGATGAATATGTATATAATAATCAAATATGAATCCATTCTCGCTATATATGCTTGTCAAAATAGATGAAAAGTTATGATGAAAAGCAACTATGACATCCACGAGCTAAAAATTGTTAGAGAATAAATAATAAATTGTCAAATCTCTCTACAAGCTCGAGCTTTTAGATGAGAATGAAAATAACGCAAATGTCCTGAATTTAAAACTCGCAAACAACAATTACATCCACATTAAATATTTACTTTAAGGGCTTCCAAAAAAAGAGGAACAAATCGGCCCACAAGTTATGGTGAATGTTAGAGAATAAATAATAAATGGTACAATCTTCCTACAAACTCGAGCTTTTAGATGATGCTGCAATTCTTTAAAAATTTCATTTAATTTGTTTTAAAAATACCAATATTCGTCTTCTGACCTTTGGCAAAATTGTAAAATTGCTGCCATGTAACCTCGAGGTATGCGTTGGAGCTTGGAAATATTATTTTTGCAATGCAATGACAAGACTACATACATTAGATTCATAGTGGCTCGACCTCTTCCCGAACCTCGCATATAGCGGAAGTTTTGTACATCAAGTTTACCCTTTTTTATAATATTGGTCTTCTAAATTTATAAAATCACCCCAAACACCTTCAAGCATTCTTCAGTTCGTTTTACGGGTCCACCACCCATCACTAGCATAATGCTGCCTTTTGTCCCTCTCAATGCATAAGGAGTGCTAGCTAGTTGCAGAAGGACTTCGAGTAAGAGGAAACAAGATTACTTAAGGGCTTGACCCTCACATTTGTTAGATACTAGATAGATAACATGGGTGAATATGTGCTATTGAAATAATGTCAATAAAAAATAAAGAATTTTAAGTACTTAGGCATGGTGAAAATTAGGATCATATTGGTCTAGACTAGTTACTAATTCGACTATGAATGTTATACCACAAGTTACTCATAATTGGAAAGGCAAGTTATTTAATCTTTATGATGTAACATCTAAATTTTAGATGGTACTCTCACCAGATATATGAATCATCAAATTATCGTTTCTACTTTAATCAACTCGATAATTATCGGTTTTTGGTACGGAACTCCACGTGCTTTCCAAATAAATAGTTTATCCATGTAAATTGAAAATAGATAGGTTATCTCTTGTCGTTTGTGAATATGTGCAAATCATTCTATCCGCGTATGATTTGTATGACACGAGTCTTCTTATTTGTTTGAGCTTTAAATTTACATCTTAAAATGTAATTTGCACTCTTGATGGGGTAAAATGCACCTAAAAAATAACATATGAGGGCAAAATACATATAAATAATAACATATGAGGATAATCTGTAAATAAAGAATAAAATAGAGGGTAATATGTACATAATATTAGAAAACCAATTTGACACCTGTGGTTTTGGTCAAATGAAACTTACCTCCCAGTAGTTTCGACCTGGTGCAACTTACCTTCCTGTATTTTGGGAATATGAAACATGACCATATGTTGTTTATGAGTAGGTGCAAAATACACCTCCTAAACTAGGGTCTTTTCGTCACGACAAGTCATAAAATTCTGAAAATTATGAAGGGAGACAATGAAATATATATTACAAACCACATGAGAGATAAAATATCAATTTACAAACTAAAGGAGGGTAAGTATCTATTAGCAAAACCGCAGTGGGTAAATTACCACTAGCTTGATATTTACCATTTTAATATTAGGGTAATTAATAATAAAGGATCTATTTGAGATGACTATAGACAAATATTATCTCAATAGAAAAAGAATTCTAGATTAGTTTCAGATATAAACTGTCTTATTTCAAATATCAATAATAATTTAACTTTGGCAAATCGATCTTTCCTTTATACCTATGCATTATGAGATCAACAAGTTTTGAACATAAAGAGCTCATGCACAAGAATAGGAACCAGATGTCTTATCATGAGAAAATACTTGTATAGACTTGGTGTGACTTCACCTATGGATCAACTCAATATGATTGGTCAACATATGTTAGTTTATGTATTTTTTTTTATTTAAAAAATATTATATTTTGATATTAAGTAGATGTATAAGTGAGGCCTAAACCCGATGTATACAAATATTTCCCCGTATCATGTAGTACATTAGTAACTAAAATCGTGTACCCTTTAACCTTTGGATTCAAAATGTCTTGGATTGAATGGTTTCAAACAAAAAAATTTAAAATCAATGACCTAAACATATTATGCTTGTTCGGATCCTTTTGAATTTCAAGAATATCTATATACTTCTATCGGTTGCAATTGGATCGAGAGCCTAGCATTATAGATGAGGGAAAAAAAGAATAATGAATTTCAAAATATTGTATTTTATAAAAATTTAAAAATCCTCACATAGTCACATTGATTAATATACATGACCAAGTTGAAAACAAATGAATCCAAATTTATTAAATCCAAAAATATCTAATCAAGTTTACCAATTTTATTGTGAAACTTAAAATTTTAAATAAATTTAAGCCATTGATGAGGAAAATAATATCTCCCCTCCATAGGGCATATACGTCAGGTCGGTGTGGGGGTCCGTTTCCCGTGTTGATCACTCTCGTTATATGTATTTAATTATAAAATCAGTGACGACTTATTCTCTGTTGTATCGTTAATAATTATTTAACCCCTGTGATTTGTAAATATGCGTTTATCCAATGTAATTCGTTAATAGAAGTTTTACCCCACGTGGTTTGTAAATATATATTATACCCACATGTGATTTGTAAAATATAGAATACTGCCCCTCACATGTCATACTAACCACGGGATAATGCATATTTTCAAACCAAAGAATGATAAATTGCATATTTTCAAAATCATAGTAAGATAAACTGCATATTCTCAAACCATAAGAGTACAAATTCTCTACTTGAAAAATCAGGAGGGATTTGTTGCCAAAAAAACCCTTACTTATATGGTCCAAAATACATACACATACACCTAACAATTCGTAATACCTACATACCCCTCGATATTATCGTCAACTCTTCAATAATTAAACTCTTAATTAAAAGCTTAATACGATGCCATCTTTAAATGGTCCCCTCAAAATCACTTAATTGATTATAAACATAAATAAAACGGGTTTAGGGAACTCTAATAGCCTAGCTAGGGTGTTCTTATCTTCTGCTGAATAATGAATAACTGTAGTTGGTTTTGAATAAATTTTCTGTTTATATAATAATTAATTAATTAATTGCCGCAAATTATGTTGTTGGGATTTGAATTTTGAAAAAAAAAATTATTTATTTTGTTGCGCTACTATATAAATTTATATAATTAAGATGGCTTTAAATGGTCCTTGCTGTCCAAATAGAATAATTTGGTGGTGTTAAAAAGAAATAAAGGGTAATATTATTATTAAATTATATTATTGTAATTATTATTGTCGAGCTTATATTTATGATATGTAACACTCTGCCAACTTTTCAAATTTACATTATTTGACTCCATGAGATTTCAAATAATGTATTTACGCCAAATTGCACTCTAATTAATAGCTAGTTCTGTCATAATTACGCATAGCATAATGCATGCTGCGAATAAATAAATAAATAAATAAATACTGATAATAATCAATTCAGTTGATAAAATAAATTTTTTGACTTAATAGATTTTTTTTAGCGACATAATTAAATTAAATCAAATATCAACCAATTCAGTTGGCATAAAATTTTATAATTTATATTTCAATATAAAATCAAACTGATATCCGCAATTCCAATTTCTCTCCGGTTCAAGATTTTTTTTTACTTGAATAATAGAATTCAAGGCTCCATGACTTTTGAAACAGTAAATTATAAAAATTGTCTCATAAAATAGGAATATTTATAATTATAATCCCCAAACTTTTTGGATTGATCAAATACAGTACCAATTTTTGTTAGAGGGTTTAGGAACCAATTTTATTAAAAAAAAATTATGTGGACTTTATTTAACAAAAATATTCATGTGAGACTACTTTTATTATAAATACTTTCTTCGAGAATATGTTTCATAGTCCTAAAGTTTGTGATTATTATCGTAAATGTCTCTATTTTATGAGACTATTTTTGTAATTTCCTCTAATTATCTAGTAAAAACGAACATGTAATTTATGATGATTAATATTAAATTTGTATTAATCGTGTAGATCATATGATACTCCAAGCATGATATATGTACAGGCAACATAATGGTACAAAAGAAATATAGACGCTAAGAGAGTAGGATTTTTAGAAACATAAAATTTCAAATGATTTCTAAATAGATTCTATAAATCCTAACATTAGATATTCAATATGAATTCATGATCATGCAAAACAGGAGCACTAGGTGTGGAGTACATACGTAATTTATCTTCTTATATGTGTGTATTTTCACGATTTTTTTTTGGCAATGAAGTCTCATATGATTTTTCAAATACGCAGTTTACAAATCTGTTATTTGAAAATAGACAGTTTATCCTCATGTGATTTTCAAAATAGACAGTTACATATCTGTGATTTGAAAATAGACAGTTTATCACATGTGGTTTGTTAATACATGCAAAACACCATTCCGTGTGAGGTGGCAATGTAATATGTTTGTAAACCACGGAAGGTAAAATCCTTATTTTCAAACCACATGGGAGTAAATTGTCTATTCACGATATCGCAAGGGGTAAAATATCTATTTACAAACTATATGAAAGTAAAATACCTATTTAAAGATAGGACATGAGTATAAATTGTCACTGAGTCATTTTTCACCAGAACAAATAGTACACAGCTGGGAAGGCTTTTATTTAAAAAACACTAATCTTTAAAATAAAAATTTGCAAAGTTACTCAACTCACTGGAATTATATTTATATAAAAAAATACCATATATATATTTTTTAATTTTAACACCAATATAAATGATTCCGAAACAAACTAAAAGTTTTAAAAAATTGCATTTATGTATGAACTAATTTTGGATAATGTAATTTCTTTTTTTTCATTATAAGAGAACTTTTTTATTTCAACCAGATGCGCATGATAAAGAATATTAATATTGAATAACAAACATAATTAAATCCAATTGATTACATTATTTGAGAAGGGGGAAATATTAATATAAAAGATGGGGGCAAAACAAATTTTAGAGGTAAAATATAATTTTACGGGGACAAAATATAATTTTTGAAACGTAAACTGTAATTTTTTGGGATTTTTTTTTTAAAAAAACTTTTTTAGGTATATTCTTAGAATTGATTAAATTCTTCATTGTAAATGTTAAGTAGAACTCATCGATGTATATATATTCTAAGAATTGATAAAAAATTACATATAAAATCCGAGAAAATTACAAATTTGATCTTGTTTGTCTCTTAACGATTTTAATCCTCTGTATTATCAAATTAGATTTTAATTGCTTTTTTTAAACAATTTTAGTACTCTGTTTTGCAAATTTAGTCCTTTTTTTGTGAGTGTTGAGGTGGCTAAAACTGAAATTTAAGGACAGAAATCATATAGTGATAACATACCGCACAAAAATTATACTTTTACCTATAAAAGTTGATCAATTGCGACTTGATCATAACCGTTAAAATTATTTCTGCATCATTTAATGCCCACACACAAACATAGACACAGAACTGAAGGATCCCAATTAATTTCTTGTCCCAAATGTCGGTTAATTTGAAATTGTTCTTTGCAATTTGATCATGTACTCTGGGAATTATTATGCCCGTGGCTCAACTTATGAACTAAATCAGATTAATCTAAAATATTTAATATATTAATTTATTATTATTTTATTTAAAAGATATATTTTTAATATTAAGTTAGTGTATAATTGAAGCTAAAACCCCCTGCGATTATTTCCAACTCATTTGCCTCAAAGGGAATCTCAATACCCAATATACTGATCAAATTTTCGCCAAAAGTAATCCCTTCTATTCTTCCTCTCCCTCTCTTCTTTCTTACTGAAAAAGCTGACAAACTCCTCCTCCACTCTCTCTCCCCCCATAAAATCTTCATTTTATATATGTTTATTTAAAGATCCCATTCTTATTTGCTGCCTTATACTGTTCATATATATTCAACCTTGTTTATCATGCAAAGACTCTCTCATGTAATAATTGTTCGGCTCTCTCTCATTCATTGGAATTACAGAAGTTGTCTGGCTTAAAACCCACAATTCTACAGACACAAAGAACAAAGACAGTACCTTGCTGAGGAAGAACAATTTTCGCGTACCCCGCCGGCTTCTTTATTGAGTCATTGTTATTACTATTGATATCACCAAAAAGTGTTATCTTTAATAAATGTCGTGCCATGATGCAACAACCGATTTATCTTCTATAAACTGAATCGAACCGCTCCAAAATATCTCTGTATATCAAAGAAAAAGGATAAGATGACTCCGCCCGTAGGCGAAGACACTCCGACGCTCAAGTCAGTATATGTTTCAATAGAAAACGTATTGAAATCGTAGGAATAGCGTGTAAGTATTGCGTAATTGAACGTACCTGAATGAGGGGTATGTGCCCTCTATTTATAGATGTAGAGATAGAGTCTCAATCAATATAGAATAAGAGTTCTAGTCAATCTCTAATTGTAGAGTTCTAGTCAATCTGGGATAAGAGTTATAATCAATATGAAATAGTATTGTGTATGGCAACTAGATCCATGTTTATCCCGACAATATAGATGTCTTCCAAAACCCTACAACTCCTTGCTAAATTAGATTGGGTCGGTTAAAACCCGTTAGGTAGATCGATCCTCCATATAGGGGTATCACAAGTCCCCCCTCCTAGTCGGACTGACGTCGAAGACCAGAAGTTCGTTAAATGTTTAACCGACCTGTTCCTAGTGCCCCTGCTGTTTACTTCTACGGGAATATGAGATATAGTCGAGCTCCGTGATAAATAAACATGCGGTTCTAATAACATTGGCTTTATGAATATTAAGCGTCCCAAGCTCCATAATTAATAGAAATCTCAAGCCCCAGCGATGAAAAATATACGATGCCAATGAAACTTGTTTGATTTCCAGCACCAGTAGAATCCTGAGCTGAGCAGATAAGCCCGATCGGGCACCAGAGGTAATACGGAGCAAATAAAGCTCATCTGAGCTGATTTGAGCTATATCGGATAAATATATGCAAATGATGCTCGACTAAACTAAACTCCAGAGGTAATAGGTATGTGGAGCAAATGATGTTCGCCTGATCCAAACTAAGCTCCAGATATAATAATAGGAGCAAAAATGTGCTCGTCTGATCTGAACTGAGCTCCAAAGATAACAAATATGAGCGAGGAATGCTCGCCTAAACCGTGCTCCAGAGATAGGTTGCACACCCATGCTCCTGGCGTAACCAGGGCTGAGCTCGTGCTCCTCAGGCAGGTTGCACACCCATGCTCCTGGCGTGACCAGGGCTGAGCTCGTGCTCCTCAGGCAGGTTGCACACCCATGCTCCTGGCGTGACCAGGGCTGAGCTCGTGCTCCTGAGGCAGGTTGCACACCCATGCTCCTGGCGTGACCAGGGCTGAGCTCGTGCTCCTGAGGCAGGTCGCATGCCCATGCTCCTGGCGTGACCAGGGCTGAGCTCTTGCTTCTGAGGCAGGTCGCATGCCCATGCTCCTGGCGTGACCAGGGCTGAGCTCTTGCTCCTGAGGCAGGTTGCATGCCCATGCTCCTGGCGTGACCAGGGCTGAGCTCTTGCTCCTGAGGCAGGTCGCACACCCATGCTCCTGGCGTGACCAGGGCTGAGCTCGTGCTCCTGATGTGCCAAGGGCTTATTGACAACGCCTTGGGCTTCTGAATAGGTTGCACACCCATGCTCCTGGCGTGACCAGGGCTGAGCTCGTGCTCCTGAGGCAGGTTGCACACCCATGCTCCTGGCGTGACCAGGGCTGAGCTCGTGCTCCTGATGTGCCAAGGGCTTATTGACAACGCCTTGGGCTTCTGAATAGGTTGCACACCCATGCTCCTGGCGTGACCAGGGCTGAGCTCGTGCTCCTGATGTGCCAAGGGCTTATTGACAACGCCTTGGGCTTCTGAATAGGTTGCACACCCATGCTCCTGGCGTGACCAGGGCTGAGCTCGTGCTTTCTTTCTTTTATGCCTCGTCTCAATAATACCGAAACTTGTTCCCACCAAGTGGTCGACCATCGACAAAACTGTTTATCATCTACTGTTGATTCGTGGCATTGGGACGGAGTTAAGTTCCGACTTCACATTGTCTGAGAGATTAGTCTTATATGCCGACACCAACTTTTGCTTGATAGATGTTTGATTTCATTGAATCAGCAGTTGAAACTCCTCTTCAAAATCATGACGATATCGTTGGCAAGATCTAACAAGAAGTCTGCAGAGGCAAAATAATCCATGGCTCCTGATCCCTTCCCAAAGTACAGAGGATTACCTTCAGACAGCAACAAAACCTTATGAAACATATAATACAGCCTACTCGGAGGCTGGTGAATTGTCATCACTATAGTTCGACCTCCTTTCGTCAACTCCCAAAGCTTGGAAACCATTCTCTGAGCCGTGGTCGAATCAAGCCCAGAAGTTGGCTCAACAAGAAAAATAAGGCTCGGATTGATCAATTAGTTCTTGTCCAATACAGCCCTTTTTCGTTCACCCTTGGAAACTCCCCTCAAAAGTGGCCCCCCCTATGATTTCCTTGCATCTTTCTTTCTTAGTTAATGTTCTTGGCAGGCGGAGGAGTGCAGTGTAGACTAATCAGTCACGGTGAGGTTGAGGATAGAGGACGTTGTCCTGTGTAACGAATCCAGTAATACGCTTCATTGCATTTGAGAATGGCTTGCCATTGTAGGTAATGTTCCCAGCCAAATACCCGCCTAGCCGGCCACCAAGAGAGGTTAACAACGTCGTTTCGCCACTGCCGGATGACCCGAGCATCGCTAACATCTCGCCTGGAAACACCTACTCCGAAGACTCCTCTCAAGATTTGTTTTTCCTCACTTTATATTTTTGTTAGGATTCCACCTTGCTTGATTTTGATATTGTAGAACACTTCCTCGAACTTCAATGTGCCTGGACAATCGGCGTTCCTAAAAATGGCCGGATATTCTTTCCCATCAATTTGTGCCTCCATATCCATCATCTATGTGCCCATCTTCGCCGTCACTAATCCCTCCTCCTCCACTCACCGCCGCCAACCCATATCTCATTCATATAACTGACCAGAAAACTAAAAATCTCGGTAAGAATAATTCGCATCAACGTAGGATCTATGTGGCGAAAAAACTGAAAAGGATAAAGGCGGGATTGTTCTTTTGTTGTTGTCGAAAAGCGAAGAGAGTCTGGGGCAATCGACGTTTTAGGAGGGAGAGTCGAAGGAAGCAAGCGCGGCGTTCGGTACAACTGAAGCGGCGGCACTTCTTGATCGGAGAAGCGGAGACAGCGGCGGATAATGGTGCCGTCAATGCTTGGAGTTCATCGTCGATAAGTGGGTAATCCCAATCAGAGTTTGAAAACGGGTGTTTCAGTGTGCAATTGAAGAAATAGAACCAACAATTGAAGCCGCCACGTCGCACGAACCCGTGATTTTCTGTGTGAAATCTGGTGACTTCGCGGCAGTGATGGGCGGCTGGTCAGTACGGAATGGTTTACCGGTGAGCCGGGAGGCCTGTGGTGTGCCGGGCCATCTGAGAGGGTGACTCACGGAGGTGGGCCAAGGGTTTTTTGGTGGGTGCATAGGGTAGGAAGCAACTGGTACTTGGTGAGAGAATTTCTCGTTGCTTTCTTTCTTCGTACAAGTTGAAGCTCTTTACCATAATTCTCAAATTTACCATAATTCTCAAATTTTCAACGAAGCATCCAATATGCTCAAATGACGTGTCAGTGCTATATCCCATACGATGCATATGTGAATTTCACCACATTATGAAAAAATCAATAATACATTACTTTTCTCCAACATGCGGCCGGGAAGGTGCGCGGTACCCTCCTCCAATCTCGTCGGCCTTGTGTTTATTGCTGAAATACATGGATGAGAGCATATGTGGGGGAACTCGTACTCAGTTACTCACGGATCTCTCCGCTCTTGTTTCTCAACGTCTCTCACTCGGATTTCCCACAGACGGCGCCAATTGATATCACCAAAAAGTGTTATCTTTAATAAATGTCGTGCCATGATGCAACAACCGATTTATCTTCTATAAACTGAATCGAACCGCTCCAAAATATCTCTGTATATCAAAGAAAAAGGATAAGATGACTCCGCCCGTAGGCGAAGACACTCCGACGCTCAAGTCAGTATATGTTTCAATAGAAAACGTATTGAAATCGTAGGAATAGCGTGTAAGTATTGCGTATTGAACGTACCTGAATGAGGGGGTATGTGCCCTCTATTTATAGATGTAGAGATAGAGTCTCAATCAATATAGAATAAGAGTTCTAGTCAATCTCTAATTGTAGAGTTCTAGTCAATCTGGGATAAGAGTTATAATCAATATGAAATAGTATTGTGTATGGCAACTAGATCCATGTTTATCCCGACAATATAGATGTCTTCCAAAACCCTACAACTCCTTGCTAAATTAGATTGGGTCGGTTAAAACCCGTTAGGTAGATCGATCCTCCATATAGGGGTATCAACTATCATCGCTGCTAGTGTTAATAGTGCTATGGATGTGTGTCACACTTAACCCTCCACGAAAGGGATTTAAGAAATGGCTGGTTTTTTCTCACTAGGCGGCGGCGGGGAGGGAAGAAGAAGGGTACCGGCGAACTAGGCGGAGGAGAGATAGCACAGCAACCCTGATCAAGAAAACACTAGTCATAACAACCCACCTTCAGAAATTAACCCCGAGAGCTGGTTTTTGTTCAGAAATGAAGAAATGTCATACAAGGGTTTCGAGCTCTGGCAACCACAGCATCACCAGCCTCAGCACCATCCTCACCAGCGGAGAACTTCCTGCAGAGCAGCGTCGGTAACCCACTTCAGGATCTTACGCCTCCGCGGGAGGGCTTGCGGTGGGGCCGAGCCGCGGTAGCGGGTTCAATATCTTGGATGATTCTCCAAGATCTGGGTTTTGATGATGAAAGCAGCGGGGGCTGGCGGAATTAGCTGCCAGGACTGTGGAAATCAAGCTAAGAAAGATTGTGCTTACATGAGGTGTAGGACTTGCTGTAAGAGCCGAGGCTTAAGTTGCCAAACTCATGTTAAAAGCACCTGGGTACCCCGCGGCTAAGAGAAGAGAGAGGCAACAGCAACTTTCTGGTTTGCAGCAGAATCAAAAAATGCAGCAAGATCAAGAAAATAGAGAGAATAATACTGGGAAAAGGCAAAAAGAAAATCCCAGAGCTTCCATTTCTCTTGCGTTCACCGGTGTAGTACCTTCTAGCACATCAGGTAATATACAGGGAAAATATATATATGTTTGTGTTCTTCTTTACCATGATAAGATTGATGAAGATGAAGAAATTAAATATCCACATATCGATTGCGTGTAAGAAATTGACCTCCATAGATCTCCCATCAGCTTTTCCATTACTCTTTCCTTTTAAACACTGTATTTCGGTAATCTTGACAGAGAAAACCCTATTCCCCATGGCACCCACTCTCTCCCCCTTTTTCTACATTTTTAGAGGATTAGATAATCAAGAACCAAATTTCCAAGCATTTGAATACAATAATTTGTATGCACTAACATTGCATATGGTATTTAATTTATAATGAAGCAGCATTTAAAGTTGTGCGCCACTAAATATTTTTAGGGTTGGAGCTTGGGAATTTCCTTCAGAGGTGACTTCACAGGCGGTTTTCCGTTGCGTAAAAGTGAGCGCCATTGATGACGCTGAGGATCAGTACGCATATCAAACCGAAGTCAACATTTCCGGCCATATTTTCAAAGGAATTCTCTACGATCAAGGCACTGAAAGTCATTACATGAAGGTGGGGGAGACTTCATCCGGCGGGTGCAGCGTCAGCGCCGGAGTTCAACAACTTAACTTAATAACCGGAACTTCTGCAACCGCCACCTCCGCCTGCTGCAGGCGGTGGTGGCTCCAGCGCCTCCCATTACCTCGACCCTTCTTTGTATCCGGCTCCAATTAACAGTTTCATGGCAGGTACGCAGTTCTTCGCATCCCAAAGATCTTAAAAAAGACGTTGAGCTAAAAATAAAAACCACATTTCCACACTTAATTCTCATAAATTACGTTGTATTTAGTATCGATGATCGAACAACGTTGACTTTATTTACTGAAACATATGTAGGATGTCGGGTAAACCCCAATGGCCCATTGATGGGAGCTCTGGATACTTCATGTTTAGTTCAAATTTCGATGTTATTTTTTCTCTCTCACAGGGACATAAAAAGTAAAATTTTAGTGTGTTTAATTAATTTTTTGTCTGTGTTTTTCTTTTATTTATGCTTTTCTTTTTTGTTCATATAAGTTTAATTTGATCTTCTCTATGCTTCAATTCTGGATTATTTGGAACTTTGAAGTACCTTTTCATTTATCACATTTTCTGAGGAAGTTTGTTTGTTGAAGCATTTCATCCCATCCTTCTATAACAATGGACTTGCATTTATTTTCATATTATAATTTGCTGGAGTTGTCTCTGCGTATAGAGGATCGAAGCGTGGTACCTGAACTACTGTACAATTTAAAGATTTCAGTTGCATCGTTATAAAAGCTATAGCTTTTGGTAAAACGGTAAACACTTGATCATACAATTGGTATCAAAGTCAAGGCCATGCGTTCGATTCCCATGAGTTACAAGGTAATACAATAATTGAGTGAGAGATTGTTAGAGTGCAATAATTGTCCATGCTTGGAGAGAGATCGAAACGTAGCGTTTGAGCTATGTACGGCTTAAAGATTTGAGTTACACCATTACTACCAGCTATAGTTTTTGGTAAAATAACAATTACTTGATGTTACATAATTAACATTGCATGTCAGGTAAACAGAATTAGAACACATAATTTTTTGGTAAAAATTATTGAGACTCTGGAGCAAGTTGAGAGGGTTTAAGTGTAAATATTCAAAAAAAATTGTAAAATTATAAATTCTGTAGTTCATATTTTAATTTAATTTATTTCTTGTACATCCAAATTAAGTTGTGACCTTCCACTCTCCAAATCTTTTATAAAGTATATGATATCTACTTAAAGCTTATGAATTATTGGATTATGTAATGACAGTATTAAGATAAAATAAATATGATATGAATCCAATTTAAAATGGAAGCGGTAAAAATAAAATAAATGAATGGAGAAAAAATGTGAGAGCACAATAAATATTTATATTTCCTCACTTTCACTCGCATATAATTTTTCTTTTATTTATTTGGAATGGCTTGTTAGATCTCCATCACTTGCCTTCGGTGTCCCCAAATGAATATCTGCTTTGTGTGAATGTTCTAAATTATAATAATGCAGAATATATATATACTACACACCGCTCGATTTGTGTATAAATCATAATATAACTGGTGCGCCTTCGGTCTTAGCCAGATGGTAAATATCATGTCCTCTTTTAGTACGACTCGAGTTCGAGTCCGGACAATAGCCCAAAATTTGTTTACAAAATCTCTCTCCCCCAATAACTGGTAATTCAACGGAAGCATTGGAATATTTCCTTGTCTGGAAAGTATATAGTATACGTGATATGGGAATTCGATTTGTCATGTTCTATCCTAAAAATTTATGTGACATCATTACATAAAAAAAGTTGGGAACTCTCGAAATTACATAAAAATGTAAGACTATTTTTTTATTTGTTATCCGGTTATATGGTTGAACAACTTGGTATAATTATTGGAATATGATTATTAGGACATAATTATTATATTTGTTAGGAAAGCAATCGAAATTTAATTTGCATTAATAATATAAATTATAGATTTTGATAAAACGACATACAGTCTTCAGAAACTTTAAGGTTTTATATATATATATATATATATATATATATATATATATATATATACAAAATGAACATTTTCTTCGTTTAGAACATGCTTAGGATCTTGTGTTGTCTTTGGTTAACGTGCTTCGTTTGTTTTGAAATGAGAATTTCAAATTTCTATGTTAAATAAATAGAAAGTGACTTCATTATATGTTGGAAAAATGAAATAAATAAATGAAAAAAAAACATTTAGAGGCTCGATCGATCGAGCTCGTCAGGAAATTTTGTTTTTTTGTTG